>APFE031101785.1:0-11002 GCA_000404065.3 Pinus taeda
AGGTAGGGTGCACTTGCTCAACATGTAGGAATGCACTCAAGGAGGGGACACTTCTTTATCCCGAAGGAGTGCGCTCAATTCAAGTGCATGTCTCACACACTTGAATTGTGTTTTTGCCTTAAAGATAATTTTTCTTGTTTTTGTTTGATTTTTTATTCTTTTGTGTGCTTTTATTAGTGCATGGATGGCATAAATGCTATTTCCTAAGTCAAGGTAAGGCATTCATTCACCTAAACATGGAATAGATATCCGAAGAGCTTTTAAGGGTTAGGTGAGGACACTTAGGGAATATTAACTTTAGTAGGATGCAAAACTAGGAGAAAACATACAAATAACAAATCAAACAACACGAAAACACTAGGGGGATTGAAATGACGATTCTTGTAGGCTCTAAAATTGACTAAGGAAAAAAAATTGGAGGGTTGTTGTCACAGAAACAACACTTGGCAAAGCATTGGGAGAAATCTAACTTCTCTAAAATGGTTTTATTTAAGTGCAAATTCTAAATTCTCCAGGAAGTATTGATTCAATCAATGAGTTACCTTAGCTCTCTACTCTTACCTAATTAAAAATATATTTTTTCCTATTTCATTACTCCATGTAACAAAACGTAAACCAAGCCATATCATTATCCTATCAACATAAGTAAGGCTAATATAGTATAGTGAGTTAAAACAACTAGAGTATGAGTTTTACATCTCTAGCATTGCTCCCATTCCAATAGGCTTGAACAGTACCTTGATAGTGTCTATTTAGGAACATAAATGTTGCTTCACTACTAGTGAGCTTGTATAGTACCCCAATGAAGTCACTTGCATCACCTCCCTATGTAGGAAGCCTTTCTCTTCTTTCAACCTTTTATTTTTATTTATTTTCAATGTGACTATGCATAGGCACTTATTATTCTTCAACGGGCGGAATAGAGATCCTGAATTATTGAGAGAAGAAGAGGTTGCTCCTTGGGAGACAAGTTTTATACCTCTAATGATTTGATCGCTACAAGTTTTCTCCTTGTCTTACCCTACTCATATAGATAGGAAAGAAAACACACTATTCATAAACATAATTGAGTGTAGGAATGATAATTTTAAAAAGATACGCGCATCATGGTTTGTGTATAGATTCGAGGCTGAAGGATTATATTTTCTAAGGGAAAATCATTGACATGAAATATGTAAACCAAATCGAGGAAGAGGGTGATGGATAAGCCAAGCGTTTTTTGTTACCAAATATTTTCTCTCACAAAAGATTATCAATATCATATTGAAGCTAAAAACCAACTTTATTCAAGAGCCGATAAAACCAAAAGAGAAAAAAGGGAAGATGCAAGAGAAAAATTGCAATGTAATGTATCTAACTAAATTTACCCTAGACTAAACAGTACAAGGTCCGACCATGTGAAGTGGAATTTTCAATGTAGCCATATAAGTTGTTCTCAACCTTTGGGTTGAAAGATGTGATCGTATATCGCAAAAATAATGTGTAGTGTAGTGTAAATGATAAACAATGTAACCATTCACGCCGATACATAGAAATAGGTTGTTCAATCACAACAGTGCATCGCACTCAACTCCTTTACCTAATGAAAGACTCCAAAACAACAATAATCACCAGGCCTATGGCTAGATTGGACACAATGGAGCACATGCAAGTAAATATCATGCAACATGGGTCCATACTAATAATATTGATCTAAAGATTATCCAATAGGATCATGGAAACAACTTTTAGGGAAACTATGATAGGGAAAATTAAACAAAGACAAATTCATGTCATAAGTCACATTAACAGGATGACCACAGTCCATGTTGTCATGCGAGTGAGATTATTTGATGGATGATGTAAAAGATCCTTTAAGACCCTTCCATGCTTCCACACCACATACATTAGGGGAAACTTTAGCCTAAAACTTGCATCCTACACAAAAATAATAAAATAATAGTTATGAATTTTGGAGGGAAAAGAAGAAAATTACTTTTTTCATTGTATTTTTAGCTTATCTCCTTATAAGTTTACTCAAATTTCAAGTATATATACTCATTGGATGCGAAATTAAAGTTTACTCAAACTTCAAGTGTAGATATGTATTGGATGTGTAACTAAATTCCTAATCCAACAAGTGTCTATACTTGAAATTTGAGTAAACTTATAATGAGATAAGCCAAAAATACAATTACAAAAAGGTTTTTTTGTTTTTTTGTTTTTCCTTCCAAAATATGCACATGCACCCATTTTAAGCTTAAAGGATTTTGATTGGTTTACATATTATGTACGTGAAAATTTCATGGGCACCTTTAGGTTGAAATTTTGACTAATGCTGAAGATTTTCTTGAGGTGGGATGCAATGGTGGAAGTTCAATAGTCAAATTAAACTTTATTCTTTGAGCATTGAAAACTTTTAGGTGAAGACAATCAGCATCCCTTAGGTGAGACTCGATATCCCACATGATGACATTAAAAGAAAATTTGTGCAAAAGAATGATGAAATGACAATAATCACAAATACTTTCATGGTGATAGGAACCTGAGATGATGATGAAAGGAGATTTTGGGGTAAGGCAAAATCCCTTTCATATAAAATTTTCAATCTTGAGGCCTGTGGGTTATGGCCCCACAAACCTATCAAAAGCATTTATTTGAGGCCTTAAGCCTTTAAGCCTAGGACCATTCAACTATTGGAATACATGGATACACGGGAATGAAGGAAAACTAGGCTTCAGAAGTGTAGGCCAAAATTCAATAAGAATGAACTCGCGTTCATAAATCATTGGGTCTGCACATCAAAGACATATCCGTAGTGCTGCCCCTTCCTTTCTCCGATCACACCTCATTGCATATTGCTATTCCATCTCCACCGCCCCTTGACCTCTGCCTAATGTGATTTACGATTAAATCTTGACCATTGATCTGGCACTTGATCCGATGTTTGTTTCTTAGCTTAATCACCAACCAGTCTGCTCGATCTCCACCGTTGATCACCTCCTTTTGATCCGAAAATTGACATTGATTTCAGGTGGAACAATTGAATGTTGGTTACCCACCCGAAAAGCTATTTTCCTCTATCCTTGGCTGCTACGTGTCGAACGGTTAATGGATTCAGGTGACCACCCCAAATTACCACTTACCACTTCTACCTTGCCCAAAATATCACTTTGTCTCGAGAAACCACCACTTCACTGATTATCTTCCCCGCTCTTCCACCATGCGATGATAGTTAGATCTAGATGATTGATGGTTCTCCTTCTTTCTCACCTACGCCGTTGATCGTTTGCTTATTGATGGATCTCTGCACTTAACATGGATCTACCACACTCTGAAAAACACTCACATCACTCATATTATCATTGGATCAGCATTGATCCTTACAATGATCGATGGTCGATCAAACCTACAACACAAAATATTCAAACTATCTATGAAACAACACACATACACACAAATTCAACACTAAACACACTTTTATATTATACACGATATGAATACAAATCTAAGGCATTTCATCCTTAGGAAAAAGCTCCCTTCGATTACATTTTGACCACTCTGGTTTACACAAATTCTATTTGTCACTCTCTATATCCCCCTTGAACACATAGGCTCATAATATATAAGAAAAACTTTGGATCGGATCATGAGAAGGATCCGATCAAATCCTTCAATGATTTCCTCTCACAAATCGCTCAACTAATCTCTCTATATGCTTACATATGGCAGATTACATTTAATTAAGTCCATCAAACTAGCTCTATTTTAACAAAAACATCCCCTATTTATCTTCGATGGTCCACATCCTCCTTGCTCCGCTTTGGATTCCTCATTTGATTAAGAGTGTCGGATGCTCCTGCATCAGACTCGCAAGGCACAAAAATTTATGACCTCCTGGTCGTATGATTCTCCTTATTCGTAGCAATTCTACCCACTTCTCAGTGGAACTGCATTCATGATCTTCTGTGAGCTGCAATGAACCTCTATAGTAACAGTCTTCTCTACTACATGATACGTCACCAAGCTTTCCCCTCTGGGCTTTAGTCTTTTGGCATCCTTCTGGTTCTCTCCTCTAGAACCAATTGAGCACTCCTCGCTCTAGGTTTTATGCAAGTCTTCTCACCTTCAGCTATCGCTATCTGCATGACAGTAAAGACCATAAACTCATCATACTCCAACAACTTTACCTCTTCTCCTTATACTTGCAAACTCTTCCTCCTTCTTGTTGTAAATCTTCTTCCCTTTCCCTTCTATCATACTAAATGATGAAAGGAGATTTTGGGGTAAGGAAAAATCCCTTTCATATCAATATTTTGATCTTGAGGCCTAAGGATTATGGCCCCACAAACCTATCAGAAGCATTGATTTGAGTCCTTAAGCATTTAAACCCAAGACCATTCAACTATCGTAATACATGGATACACGGGAATGAAGGAAAACCCCGCTTTGATATTATATGCCAGACTTCAATAAGAATGAACCCATGTTCATAAATCGTCTGGTCTACACATCAAAGACATCTCCGCAGTGCTGCCCCTTCCTTTCTCTGATCACTCCTCATCGCATATTGTTATTCCATCTCTGTCATCCCTTAACCTCTATCTAATGCGATTTGCAATTAAATCTTGACCGTTGATCTGGTGCTCGATCTGACAGTTGTTACTTAGCCTGATCACCAACTAGTCCACCTGATCTCCGTCGTTCATCACCTCCTTTTGATCCAATGGTTGACATTGATTTCGGGTGGACCACTTGCACGGTGGTTACTCACCCGAAAAGATATTTTCCTCTCTGCTCGGCTGCTACATGTCGAATGGTTAATGGATTCTGGTGACCATCCCGTATTACCACTTACCACTACTACGTCACCTGAAATACCACTTTGTCTCGAGAAACCACCTCTTTTCTGATTATCTTATGCGCTCTTCCACCATGCAATGATTGTTAGATCTAAACGATCGATGGTTCTCGTTCTTTGTCACCTACGTCGTTGATCTTCTTCGTATTGATGGATCTCTACACTTAACATGGATATACCACACTCCGAAAACACTCACATCACTCATATTATCATTGGATCACCATCGATCCTTACAATGATCGATGATCGATCAAACCTACGACACAAAATATTCAGACTATCTATGAAACAACACACATATGCACAAATTCAACACTGAACACACTTTTATATTATACACGATATGAATACAAATCTAAGGCATTTCAACCTTAGGAACAAGCTCCCTTCAATTACTTTTGACCACTCTAGTTTATGCAAGTTCTATTTATCACTCTCTATATCCCCCTTGAACATGTAGGCTCATAATATATAAGGAAACCTTTGGATTGGATCATGAGAAGGATCTGATCAAATACTTCCATTATTTCCTCTCGCAAATCATTCAACTAATCTCTCTATATTCACACATATGACAGATTACATTTAATTAAGTCGATCAAACTAGCTCTATTTTAATAGAAATGTCCCCTATTTAGCTCTGATGGTCCACGTCCTCCTTGGTCCACTTTGGATTCCTCGTTTGATTAAGAGTGCTAGATTTAGGAGAAATGTCACCTATTTAACTCTGATGGTCCATGTCCTACTTGCTTTGCGTTGGATTCCTTGTTTGATTAAGAGTGTCACATGATCCTGCATCACATAACAATCAACCTAGGATGAAGTGTCCTACTCACCTAACTTAAGTTTAAATTTTGTGGAAACATGATCAACTACTTATCAAAACAAGAGTCATTATTAAGATCATGAGATTGAAAAAATTGAGGTTAATTAGATATATTTTTCAGATAACCACAAAAATCCTCAATGATAAGCATGTCATCTTCTTGATTAAAAGGAGATATACGTGAAAGAAAATCCTTGATTATCACATTATACTCCTTTTGAAATTTCCACAAATCTAAATATTCTTACAAAAACAAAATTTCATCCATGTCACTCAACCAATCATTCCCATGTAGTTCATAGAAAAGGAAATCCTCCGGGGCATGGTTGTTCAAGGGTTTAGTTTGATTAACAGGTAAAAAATTGACTGATGAAATATAAAGGTGCGAATATGGTGAATTCGTAAGAAAAAAGGACTCACCATTAGGGGAAGATATGAAAGAAAAATTAATTCTTCATTAGCACATTTATCTTCTGCTTTAGTGATTGGTTCAGGTTAAAAACATGGAACATCAAAAGGAGGGGGACATGGCACGAAAGGCATGTCCAATATTTCCTCACGATGATGAAAAAGGAGGAAATAATGAATTAAATTCAAAATATTTTCTTGACATCTAGACCAAGAAATGAAACTTCTCATCTAAGAACTGCCAGTCCACATCCTCATCGGGAAATTCATAACAAAGATGAAGGAAATGATCAATAAAAATGTTTAAGAGATTCATTTCATTCCATTCTAATTTGATTAATTTCATCAATAACATCATGATACTCATATTTGTCGAAAATGCGATGAAGTTCATTAACCAACTGCTTAAAAGATGAAACAAAAGCAGTAGGTAGCAATTAGCACCATTGCTTCACACGACCATCCAATATAAGGGTAAACAACCGTGCAATGGTTTCTTTAGAATAAACACCACTTGAAAAAAAATCTACGAAACTTAATTACATAACAAGGATGGTTGTTGTACCCTTGCCATCGAATTTAAAATGTGACAAGTTATGTAAAAAGTTTGCAGGTATTAAAAGATTTAAGGCTTCATTAAAAACACCTTAGATTATGATCTAGGATGAAGCCATTAAAGGTGAGAGACTGAAATAGACATCACAGGCTCAAATTATCATTTGTCCCTCCTTCTCACACGAAAAATGTTGATGGTTCTAGATGGCACCAACATTGTAAGGGGATCTCCCTAATATGAAGTCCCTGATAGACCTCAAATTGTTTAGTGTAGGAGTCCCATTCAGGCATATGGTCTAACCACCATTGGAAAGGTTTCAAAGATATGCCTTGGTTACCATTACACACAAGAGAACATAACACCTCTTTGGGGCATCAGGTATGTGAGCTTTGTGAGACACCCAATGTAAGGTGCAAGAGGGAACATCCATGACTGATAAAAGGAAAATGAGCCTCCAATTAGAAAAGTAGTAGTACTATCCTAAACGGGACTTGAGTAGGAAGAAAAAAAATTATTTAGTTATTGCAGATTAGTCCACATTATAAGCAACAATCATTGAAATATAACAACACTCATTCAATAACAACAATACCTAAGCAAAAAATTAGTTCATTGGCTCAATATCTAATTAAAGTGACATATATCGTAAACATAACAAGAATAGTCCTATATATCTATGATACATGTATGAAGAAGTGTCAGCTAATAGAGCTTCTGATTAAGAGTGAATGATCCCAAGTACATTGTTAGATGTATGAAACACTATGTCCGGTAGTGGAACATGAAACCACAACATGCTTTTCCAAATAATGATCTATCTCCTATGCAACTACAAGGGAAGTGAAGGTAAGACTCCAAGAATCCAAGCCCTTAGATGCGGCTTTTATTGTGTCACCAAACCCTTAGCTTGAGCTATGAGGAGATATTTATAACAAATAATAATGAACTTTTTACTTCCTTATAACTCTTTAACTCCTATGACTATTCATATTCTATTCATGACTTATTACATTCCATATGTGACTATTCACATTCCACATGTGTCCCTTGGAATTCATTACGAAGTAGTCTACCCAGGCAGAGGAATTGCATGGGAATATATGTCGGTTCGGAAAACTTCTTACTTCAGTCATTGGCAAATACAATGTCAAAATTCTATGTCAGCTGTGACGATCAAGGTCTATATGGTAGGATTAGGGATTCATGTCAGATTCAATGTGATGTTAGTCTCCATCTGCTGACTACTCATTAATGGAGTGTGGTTGGGTGGGTGGAGGAAAAAATAATTCTCTACCATGTTTTTTAACGAATTCTCCATTCTCCATTCGAATATTCAAAAGCCATTGATGCCCATGTTTCGAAACAAATTCTCCATCTCCATTTGAATTTGTAGGTTGAGCTCACTAAACAGAATTTTGATATTAAGATTGTCGGTGGTCTAAACCAATTTTCCATTTTCCCTACTAATTGAACTCCTAGATAGTGAATTTCCTTTGTCGGTCGTCGACCTGTATTGAACAAGTGATTTTCCTTTTCCCTCTCAACCCATAGTAGCATCACATTACCATGCTCTTTTCTGTGCAAAAATTTTGCGTCCTTCTCTCTCTATTTTGTGTTGTGCTTATATTCAATTTTATGTTATGATTTGATTTTGGTTTGTTTTTGTTGGTTATTTTTTTCTTTTCAATTCCTATAAGGTGGGCCAAGAATTGTTTCCTTGAATGGTGTTCAATAATTTGATGCAACTTTGTCCTAAGATGGAGAATGAGTCGACTCGTGTAGGATGTTATTGAATCAGACTAGATATCACAAGGGATGCCTCTGGTGCTTAAAATGTTGCTGCTACTTTGATTTTCCTTTACTTTTACATAGAATCACCAAGCCTGCCCCAGGTGGATCAGATCCATGGCAGAAACAAGGAAATATGGTGAAGGGATTTAACCCTAATGTTAAACAGCTTAACCCTAAGAGGGATCATTCAATACAATTGAAGAACAGTAATCAAATACCAAAAACAATTCTAGAGCACTAGATGTTAATTCATCTACAAGCCCAATGTGTTCGCTGTTAGCTAAATATATCAAGTTCTGCTTGTCTCTTTGCACTAAAAGAACCAGGTTTATCTTCCCTTCTATTTTTTTCTTCAATTGATTTTAACATTGACTCTGGTGGTTTATTTTGTTTTGAACAATTTTCATTACCCTTCAATTGTTAAAGGTGAAAGCCAACAAAGTTCATCTTTTATTGGTTACAATAAATGTATTGGGCAGTGTTGGTCCATTAAAACTTTTGTTAAGATAAGATGAGACTGTGCATAAAATAATTCACATTGCTATGAAATTATACGCTTGGGAAGGTCATGTGCCAGTTCTAGGCTACAATGCTAAACAATTTGAGCTATACTATGACTATAGTGGAACAGAAGGTAGTGTTATACCGTATTCTTAATTGGTAACCATCTAAAAAGGATTTCCTTAATTTATATCGTTATTTTCCTCTCCGTATTATATATCTTTATATACTTCTTTATCTACATACATGTTAAAGAATTTATATATAAGAGATTAATCATACAAAAAAATTATCGCTTCAATCAGAAGCTAACAAGTAAAACCCTAAGAAAATTATCCTGAAGAAAGATTAGTTAAAGTTGAAAATCATAATCTTTTTTTTAATTACAATGGAATCGGCAACAGCGGCAAATTCGTGACTCGTGTTACATGGGGTCAATTCTGATCACTACCTCTATAACCACTGGAAGCTGCGCATGCCCCTCTATACAGTTCCAGGGTAAGCCCGGGGAATTTGAACTCGTGACCATCAGTTCAGAGCCCGCCTTTCTAAAAAACTTCACCGCATTGTGATTACCAACTCGCCTACCCCGTGGGGCTATTGAAAATCATAATCTTATTATTGTACCGAAATTATTATTTATTCTAAATTTTTACATGATTAATTTGTGATTAATTTGATATACAAGTGCTTTGTCATTATTTTTATTTGTATTCATGAAACCCTATCAAGTTGTTGGAGTTTTAAGAATGAGGAATTTACTACTAGGCAAAAAATATGTAGTAAAATTGAAGAAGAGGAGAAATTTATGATCAATCCTCTTGCTCAGCGACAACAACATCATTTGAAGGGAAACCTTTGGAAAAGTTGGTGGAACAATTTTGGTATTTATTCTCATTGAATGAACCTTTATACCAATAGTGTTTTGTCTCATGCAATGAGGTTGGTTATAATTTTCATGGCTATCGTCTCTACTTTATAGAGTCATGCTGCATATTTATTGGCCTATTCATTGTTGAAGAACGTTTGAGCATGTTATTACATGGAAGAGATTAATGTGAATTGTGGAATGCGTTCGAATATCGAATTAACCATTTATTTTTACAATCTTCATGGATCTAAATATAAGTTCTCAGATTTAAATTAATCTCAAAACACATTTTCATATTTAGAATTCATTTAATAGTTGTTTTACAAATTCATGCTTGTTACGGTTTAGATTTGCTTAATCAATCTATTTTCTTTGACAAGAATGAAGTATATATTGATGATGTTAACTTGACTTTCTTATCTCTTACATTGTGAAATTTTTATAGATTTACACTGTTTTTTTATATATTGGTTTTAATTTTTGATTAATTGAATTAACTTTCATTTTTTATGATCAAAATTTTCACTGTTTTATATTTTTATTGTAGAAATTTCTCATTTCCCACCCCGGTATTTAGTTTCACCTTATTTCTCCCATATAGTTAAATGCCCTTTCTCATATCCATACATTCAACAACTGAAAAAATAATTTTTTGCTGAAAACACAAATTCTGGAAATTTTACAGAATGCTGGAAAATGGAGAAATAAAAATCAGTAGGTACAAACAATCATTTAACACATTTGAACACAGTGATTTTTGGTCAATGTGACCCTAGAAAAACCCCCTACAACTCTTGGGGAAAACCAGTTCGAGAGCTCTTCTTTATTTCTGAAAATGCCATTTTTACAGTGAGTAATATTCAGCGAAAAATCAGCAAGCAAATTTACAACTTATCTCTTTTCCCGTCCCTCACAGCAAACTAGAAATTACAGCAAACATGACAGCAATAAACATTGTATGGCCTCCTTGATTTTCATGCTCACTTTCAGCCTTAAATGTTGTTTTACAGCCTACAATAAATGTGATGTACGGACTGCAATAAATGCACTGTACGGACCTCAATTTATGTGCAGAAAAAAAAACAGCAAACTGCTCCTCGATTTCTGTGCAAACCACTCAATTTCTGTGCAAACCAGTTGTACGTATTTCTAGAAAATCGTGCCAAAATCAGCCTTTCACTGTGTGCTAAATCAATTGCACAAATT
>APFE031101791.1:0-16953 GCA_000404065.3 Pinus taeda
ATCACCGAAGTTCTTATCATAATGGTTATGTCAAGAACGTGACTGAGTCTCTCTTACTGATGTCTTCACCGAGATTGTAACTATATTCTTCTTGCACCGAGTTCACAGTTATGCCAACACTGTGAGAGAGTGTATCCCCTGTCATACCCATCCGAAAGTCATGGTATCTTATTCCAACCGAGACACTGTAATATTCCTTCATTCGAGATTATTGTACCGCTGAGCTTGACCAAGATTTCTGAGAGGTATGCGAGATCTTTGAGACTGTGATTACCTAATGTAATCACCACCGAAACTGCAGAAACATCCGCAATATTTTTCTGCCTATAATGTGGATACTTTCCACGCCTATATATAGTAGTTAGGTTCCATAAATAAGCCGACATGAACACTGAACCGGTGTGTCATCTTTTATGAGCCGACTTGACAGTCTTTTAATTCGATTTCCAAGCCGACGTGACAGAGAGGATGGTGCTTGTCATTTGGAGGGCTGCTATATACTAGGTTGACCCATTTTCATTACATAGATGCTCAAGTAAGCTCTTCCATATAATCTGGACTCTTTGACTTTCCTAAACCTATAGAATGAGTTTCCTATGGAATGAGCAAGAAACTCATTCATATTAATTATAAAGATAATAATTCTTTATCTTGACAAGTACAAAGATCAAAATTACATTGACAAATACCGAACCTAGTTACCCTTTTCTTCAACACTTAGTATAGTAGGTATTTTCTGTAGAATCTAATCCACTCAGAAGCATTGTTTTAAGAAACAGCCGTTTCGATACTAAAACGGCCGAGTTGATCCAAGCCAATACCCTCCGCAATGACCCGGCCTTTGGAACGGTTCGTTTGGCCGAGTCATGGCTGACTCGGCCAACTCGGCCGTTTCCATTATGACTCGCGAGTCACAAAAAGTCGGCCCAGCACACGTTAAACATCGTTTTAATAGTTTTTTAATGGATTTTTAAAGTGTTTTTTGATTGGTTTGGACTCCAAGGAGCTATATGAATTTGCTAAATGTCATTTGATGAACAAAAGACCTAATTCAGATCCCATTGTGTTGGAAGACATTGATCCAACATCAGATTGGGTAGTGGAGAGTCGTCCAGCAGAGTGTGATCCTGATGAGGATCTTGATTTAGATTTAGATATCGATACATCAGTTGAACTTGAACATGCTGTTCAGTTGAATGCAGATCCCAATCCACCAGCCTCAGTCTCACAGCCAGCAAGGACTCCAATTGTAGGTGCTTCCTCTGCTCAGCCACGACAGAAGCGCAGCCACATATCTACTCTATCTCAGCTTGCATTTGCTGCAGTTGCACAGCCTGCTAGTGGTACCACTTCTACAGTGGTAGTTGGAGATGATGATGATGAGAAAGAGCCATGGGGCTCCCTGTCTGACTCTGATGATGATGATCCAGAGATTGATCGACATGATCTTGGCTCCTCTGGCAGTAGCTACTAGCCAGTGGCCCAGTAGTACTAGTACTGGAGTCTGGTCACTGTCACAGTTTACTTTTGTTGTAGAGGGCCAGAGGCCATTTCTAGCCTCCTTGGTTATGTGTTTTTTGTTTTGAGTCTTTGATCATGTATGAGGGTTGACTATGTATTGTCATTGGGTACCATTTTGATATAATGGATTGGTTCATGAGCCTACTTTGATCATATATTGTCTTCCATCTATATTATAATGTTGTGTGTTTGGAAACATGAATGAAAATCTTTAAAACTATGTTTAAAATCTTTACAATTACGTTTTTTTATAAATAAAAATAAATATTTAATGTATTTTTTACAACGACCGAGTCATTGAAATCGAACCGGCCGAGTCATTACCGTTTCGGAGTCGGAGTCGGAGTCGATCCTCGGCCGAGTCGGAGTCGGAGTCGGAGTTTTAAAACTATGCTCAGAAGTGCCAGGTAATTTTGTCTTTGGATACAATTAGGCTTTGGTATAGGCTTGTAAACAGTAAGATATATACTTTTTTTATGTCAGTTTCGAAACAGACTTGGATGTAAGTACTCTGCAGCAGTTTTTTTATTGATATAAATCTCCCCGATATGGTTTAAGAAAGAAACAAACAAACAAAAACTTATGTGAGAAAAACTTGTAAACAAGAGGAACAAGTAGAAAAAGAGCAGGTTTGGAGAGAAGTATTGCACTCTACAATAAAGTAGAATCTGAGTTGTATGCTCTTCTGCAATTGTGCAATATATCTTGGGCATTCTAAATGTATGATGTCTCATTTTGCATTATAAGACTGTAAGTTCCATATTGATGCTATCATCCGTAAGTTGGCTAATCACAGCCTAACTCAATTGGTTGTCATCAATGTTGTCCGTAAGTTGGCTAATCACAGCCTAACTCAATTGGTTGTCATCAATGTTGTAAGACAGTTGGCTAGTTCCATGCCAGCAAGTGGCCAGTTCCCTCTGGGTTAGGCACATTATACTACACCAACAGGTTTTGTAAGGATGCCATCTACAAGCATTGCTTTGATTTTCCCATTTCACTGCCGTCCAAAGCTAGATGATTTTGAATAAAACTGTTTGGCTTGAACATAAGCACCATCATGTGAAGCCTGGAAATAATTTCTCACCTTTTCCAGTCTCGGTAACTCAATCAGACCGAGATCTCGTGTACAATTTATCATTCGTTTCAAAATTGATTTCACAAACGCCTTCAAAACCATCTGATTTTCTTTCCTTTTTAGCCTTCCTAAACAATTATATCTTCTGCATAAGAGTTGGCCCTGGCACTATCTCCAGAAATGTCTATGCAGACCTGCTCACGATAATAATATCACTCTGAGAGTTTTGACGGATGGGTTTATGCGAGCAAGGCCCAAAATGTACTGTTAAACAGGCAGAATCCAGTGCGGAAAATGTTCAAGGTCGACAGAAGAGGAAAAAAGGCATTTGGCATTTAATGTCGACAACAATCAAACGGAAATTTTCTTATCCTTAAAAGAGAGAGTTTTGTGGGTGGAGCAAGTTACCTGGCAAATAAATAGTTGAAGAGAGCAGTCCTGGCACCTCCGACGTGAAGATTTCCGGTAGGTGAAGGGGCAAAGCGGACGCGGACACTCCCATATTTGGTGACGGAATCATCGCTTCCAGGAGTTTTATCCGCTGCAAGGGTCACAAACCTTGTCCTTGCCCTCTGCAGGATTGGAACCCGAGATGCCCGGGAGGTGACCAGGAACGTCGTCGGCCTAAAGAATGAGGAAGATTTGATAAGGAGCTCCATCTCTTCCGGACAATCCAGTCGGTAATGAGTTTATATCCATGTGAAACATAACGCTGCCTGTCTACGTCTCCTGACAGAGTAGAAATGACGGAACATCGAGTTCCATTAACTTTTCAAATGTAGATGAAGTGTGGAATGAGTTGAGATTGTATGGTTTAAGTGAGTCTAATTGCAAAGAGTATGTTGTTAGTGAGAAATTATAGGTAAGTTTAAATCTCGAAAGAGATAGGAGATGGGTTGAAAGAAGAAAAAAATTATTTTAATGTTTATGAGGTTGAAGATAGTTTATGGGACAAATTGTTTTTTCAAATTGGAATTTTTGCTGTGAAGCTTCAAAATAAATGCTTCTAGCTCCTCGACAAATCTCTTGCTAAATAGATTATCCCAAGAACTCGCTGCCAGCACATCTCCATAATTTTCCCTCTTGTCTTTGAAAGCCTCACATTCTAAAATGAAATGTTTTTTTGTTTCCACTTTTTCGAAAGAACAAAAAATGCATACTCTTTCCTCCCACACTTCTATTGGCCTTTTCCAGCGCCCTGTTTCACAACGGAGTTGATGAGAATTAGTCATTAACTGAGCAATAAGAATTTTGGCTCTCCAAAAGAGATATTGGCCTCTATGTATGTTTTTGGTTGATGACTATGAGTGGAATTAAACACTTCAATATAGTATTTTTTCTTTCTTCCTAGCTCCTTATCCCAAGTATGCTTGTGGAACTTTTCCATAACAAAAGATTTTATGTCTTTGCGGTTTATGGGACACACATTCAAGCAAATACCGCATTTCCTAAACCATTTGTCATTTTGTTGCATCCAAGTATTTTTTCTCTTGCACAATCTGTCATTAAAGACAACCTTAGGGCATCTACCCTCTTCCATTTACTCATTTTTTTTTAAATACCTTATGACTCGCACCATAGCAATTGCTTCAATAGGAGCAGTGCCTGTTTCACTTAACAAGATAGCATAAGGCACTGCACTTTCAATATTGAATATGTTTGTAATCAGACGCTTCTGAATTTTCTCAATTTGTCTCCATTGCGTGTCGGATGCGCTGCTGGCCCATAGTTCGCAACCATAGAGAATCATCGGAATCACTAGAAGCCCGAAAAGGGTTTGAGTGGTTCTCCAGTCTCATAACTTTGCCTCTCTACAGCAATTTTGAAAAGAATAAAATGCTTTCCAACCCCCCAAAGTTCTTTTCTTTCTACAACCATTCCAGCTTAGATTTTTGTTGAAGTCAATTTCGAAATATTTGTAATCCGCAACTTCTTCCAGAATGTTGCCTTCAAAGTAAAACTTATGTTGGTTATGTTTTCTTTTCTTAGAGGAAACCACTACTTTCGTTTTGTTGATATTGACTTTCATCCTCACACTTCTACAAAAATGCTCAAGGGATAGTAAGTGCTCTTGCAAACCAAGAGTTGATTTAGCAAGCAGAATAAGGCCATCTGCATACAAAAAAGCCTTATAACAAACTTGCCCAAATAGATAACATCACCCCCTTGCGAATTTAACCACTCCTCAGGCTTGTCGATATATAAACCAAAAAGGGTAGGAGACAGTGGGCAACCTTGTTTCACCTCGATATCGCTTCTGAAACTTTCAAAAATGCCTGTTGAACTTCTAATTTTGACTTTCACCTCTTCATACAACCTATGCACCACTACTCTCAAATGTTTAGGAACCCCAAGTTCCTTCATTCTGTGCCAAAGCTTATCCCTAGGAACCGAGTCAAACGCTTTTTTGAAATCATCAAAGCAACAAAAGACTTCTTCCTTTTTCTCCCAAACTTTTCCAATGATGTGCCTTAAAGTTATACAGTGATCAATTGTGGAATGTTTAGATCTAAAACCTACTTGCCCGCACACTTATCTTTTTCTTCTGCCCACTTGCTAATTTTGTTTTATAGCATGCTTCCAATAGCTTTGCAAACAAAGGGTTTATCATGATGGTCCTATAATTGGACGGATTATTGACATCACCGCTTTTGAAAAGGGGTATTGCCAAACTAGTTGTCCAATCTGTGGGGAGCCCCTATTGTCTAATGTTGTTGAAAAAATTTGTAATGTGAGGTGCAAGAATCTTTGAGCCCCACTTTAGATATTTTGCTTGGAGTTCAGCTAAGTATTTTACTTTTCCAACACCCAACTTCTTGATACCCATCTCTACCTCCTGCACCGTGAAGAGTTCAGTATCAGTGTTGACCAAGGGGGGAGAGTCACCCTTGGGATCCTGCTCATAGAGTTGTCTTGCATAGTCAAACCATTTAGAAGTTGTAATACTATTTCCAGTTTGTATCTTTTTCGGTTAGAGCTCCTTCCAAAATAAATTGGGATTATTTTTACCAAGGAAGATTAGTTCTTCCCTCCTTGAAACCATGAAATTAGCCTTTTTCTTGCTTAATAACTGCTTGTAAGCTTTGAGCTTTATGTTATTCTTGTTTGACTCTTTCCACATTCTCCTTGCCTTTTTGCATTCCTTTTCAAACCAAGCATTAACCAGAAAGCAATTTGTTTCAGACTTCTTAATTTTTGCTCTTTTGCACTTTGCAAGTGTGCATTGAATTAAATGTTTTAATTCATGACTATGAAGGTTTTGAATTGTGATTTTCTCCTTCTTGAAGAACCTCTCTAGCGTCATTTTGAAGGTATTACAATTTTCTGGGGTCAAAAGAATTATGCTCTGTGGGAGGTTTTGTTGGACATGCTGAATTTTTTACTCTAATTGTCTCTTTCCAGTCCAAGAGAAACATAAATAAATAAGCTGGTGATCTGATTTTAAATCCCACAACTAATCTCCAATCAAGACTTCCTCCATTTTCTTACACAAACCATGTGAGCAAATTACATAATCTACTACACTTGCTCCATTGTAAGTATTGCAAGTGAAATTACCGGACTTTGCCCATCTAGTCAAGCTATTACAAATGACTAAATCAAAAGCCCCACATAGAGTAAGCAATTGTTCACCAAATAGATTGCAGCCCTTGTCCTTTGAAATTCTTTCCCATTGATGATTACTCTCTTCTGTAAGCCAAATAGGGTCGCAATCATCTTTATAGCAAAGAATGCTAGCTTGCTCACTTGCAGTCCTAGCATTGAAATCACCCACTATAAGGACTTCACCTAGCTGCGAATAAGTTGAAATCTCTGATTTTAAGGCTACAAATGGATCTTTGTAGTCAAGCCCTCTACCTTTGTAGACTTTTGAAACTTGCGGCGCAAAAATAGCATGCTGCAATTCTGATGTAGTTTCCATTTTTTGATATTTTAAACCAAATGAATTGCTTATTTGAGTCTTCTTTTTCTAACTGAATGAGACGACCTTCTTTCTCCCTTACTAAAACCATGATACCCCTGCGCCCTTTATCATTCCCTGCTGCCTTGTTCCACATTGCCATCTTCTAGTATCCTTCAAACATAAGTGTCTTGCACCCTTCATGCTCATGTGTTTCTATGAGGCAAATTATGTCTCTATCTTCCGCAATAGGCCCTAACCCAGGTCCTCGTCTCCATGGGTAACCTCTGCAGTTCCAACAAACTAATCTTAAGAGAACCTAGGTATGACTTTGATTGCTATCTATTTTGACATGTAAGTCTCACATTTGAGTCTTTGTCCCTGCTTTCCCATACTGACCTTGCTTCTTGATTTCTTGTTGAAGAGTTTTTTGCCTCTTCTTTATTACCATCTTGCTGCTTTGTTTTGGAAGGACGTCCAAATCGCGCTATCATAGCTTTTCCTTTATAGATCCATTCTCTCTTGCCTTCATATCTTGCTTCCCGAACCTTTTAACATTTCCTCCCTTCTTTCCTCCTGTTGTTGTACAGTTAAATCTTCTTCTAGGAAAAAAGAGAACCCCTCAAGAGATGTTTCTTGCTTAGAATGATAAATTTATCATGCAAGCTAGGCATGATGACTTTTATGGGCTTGGCTCCCTCCCCGTTAAACTTACCCACCCTCCATGCTTGGCATATTTGTCCTTCCCATAGCAACTTGTCTTTCAAGAAGTCTTTTGCAAGGTCAAGAGTACATTCATTTTTCCCATAGTCTTTCACCTCTTTAATAATTATGTTTGTTGCCCTGTTTTGTCTTTCCTTGCCTTCTCTATCTTGCATGTTGTCAACCTCGATGTTTGTTTCTCCTTCCTTATTAGCAAAATTGCTAATAACTTGAGCCCAAGTTTTGGAAACTTTGGTGGAATCTCCTTTCCTTTCTTCTCTTGCTTTCTCTTCATGGTTGTCTATTTGGGCAATCAATTTCCCTTTATCCTGCGATGATTTTGCATTCACCACCTCTATACCTTCCACTACAAATTTCTTTATGTTTTGCACATCCGCCTTCACGTGTTGCCATTCTGTCTTCCCTACCAAGAGAGCTTCCTGTAGCAATGCCACTTGTTCTTCTAAAACTTTATTGTTTTCTGCTAAAGCCTTGTTCTCAGTTGTTATTATATGAATTTTATAATCTCTTTCCTGCTCTTAAGCTTCTAAAACCTCCAACCTTTCTTTTGCATTTAACAATTCTTTCACATAAAGATCAGATGACCAGGTGAGAGGTGTGGATGTGGGACTATATAAGGCAGAATGTATGTATTTTAACTTTCACATTAAAATGATTTTTTTCCCACAAACAAGAGGTCTCGTATAAAGTTTTGAAAGTAGATTGTTGAAGTTTTGTTTCTTTAAATATGAATTTATATCTTATTGTTTTTCTAAATACGAAATCATATCTTACTTATTATTGGAGAAGTTATGTTGTTAACTTAGATGTGGTGTTTGCGATGGTAATACTTATGTTTTGTTTTATGTCTATTGCATCATGTAGTTTAATCAACGTTTTTTTAGGCTAATACATAAGTATCTATAGTTGGTTATACTAGATAAGCCATGTCAATAGGAATAACATGTTGAAGGCTTAATCAAAATTCAATATAATGTGTTAATATTTATATTCTCTTGTATGTCTATTGCAAGATGTGATCTAATAAACTTATTTTTAGATTAATACATAAGTAACTATAGTTGGTGGCACTATATAAGCCATGTCAACAGGAATAGCATGTTGAAGGCTTAATCAAAGTTCAATATAATGTGTTATATGTGAGCTAAGTGAATACAACCAAAGTCTTAAATTGTGTAGACAAGTCCAAATTGCCAAGCAATTAATATCTACATGAATCTGAAGGACATTAATATTCTGGATAATAATGATTTACAAACGCAAGCTACTCAAATAATATACAATGATTTAGTTACTACAAGGTTGGACATAGATAAAGATAAATTGTCGATGGCCAAGGTCACAAATAAACTAAAGCAAGAGAGAGTTCCTTCCAAGGCAAAACATACAGGGATAGAAGAATTGCAAGGGTGGATCATCAAAGTGGGAGCAAATCCCAAAGATGCAAAGTCAGTTAAAGCCCTTGTATAGTGAAAGGAAGTATAATTGTGAGCTTTGAAGAAAAGATTAAAGGTGCCTAATACAAAGCATGTCCAAACTCTTGACTTGGCCTAACTTGAGAGAGAAAAAAGAATTCTAGTATCAATTATAATAGAAAGGAATGGAGAAATTCAATAGCTCCATGAATAGATTCAAAAATTGACACAGGTGACTCCAAGTCAGATATTCTTTGTGTCATCATCTTCTTCTACTGATAAGCCTATTGAGCAACTAGCAGTACCTAGAGATGCTTCTAATGGATTAGCCAAAGCATTATCCAGCCTGTACTTAACAAAAGTGGAACTTGATAGATATAGAAAGCTTCTTAAAGGAAAATTTGATGAAATATTGATTATGAGACAAGAGCTCCAACAAAAAGGATTTGTGTAAAATAAAAGAGGAAGGAAAAAGAAAACCACAGTCTAAAATAAGCAGGCTAGAAGCTCACTTAACAAACAGATTGCCACTTATTGAGGTAAAACAACTAATATGGGATAAAGTCATATATAAGATTAATGAAATATGGGATTCAATTATATTAATTGGAGATGAAAAAGCCACGGTTCGCAAGACTGAGCATGCCATTAGACAGATTAAAGGGGACCTGGGTGATATGCCCCAAGTGGCCACAAAAATTGTAAAGTTTCTAAATACAAGAACTTGGGAGGGGTTAGAGGCAATTGGTGTAGAGGATCAAACACAATTAATCATGGATGCAAATAAAGTATTGATAAAGAGATACATGAGAAATCAAGCTCAAGAACATAGCAAATCCATGCAAAAGAATATTAACACATTTTCAAATAAGTTCCAGAAACTAATACAATTAAATTTGCCCTCATGTTAGGATCAATATGATAACCTGATGCCTTGATAGGCTTATTTAGAAGTTTTGTATAGAGAAAAATGCAAAGCAAACAAGATGACAGGTTGTGAGGAAGGCTTGAAAGGCAAAGTATTTTTTGAAGAACTGCATAGAGAGTTTCAGTTGTGATGGCAATTAAAGAACTTGCTTTTGACAAAACCAAACTATCAAAAATATACATAAGTAGATGTAGTCTTCAGGAGAATGGTTGGATGTCATTATCCAATAGGTGATTAGTGGAACCACCCGACACAATTTGCAGTCTAATTCTCAAGATATATTCCAAACAAACTCACAAAGGTCTTGTCAATGTTTTATGTTCAATTCACCAAGGATCTATTGTATAATGATGTTTAATTTAACAGTTTACAAATTATGTTTATGCTTTAGTTACTTTAATTTTATAGTTACTAAAAGTATTTGTGATTGTTGTAATTTCATTTCGCATAAAAAGAAAAAGCTTCCGAAAAGAGGGTTCAGAGGTTGGAAATTTTGGCATATTGCACTGGATGTAATGAAACTAATTTGAAGAAATCAATAAAGATTATAGTTCTTGATCATTTACAATGTATTATGTATGTATGTTTGTTTTTCACAATCTTTTTCTTCCATTATATGTTTTCATTATTTGAAGCAAAATAATAAAATCCAAAAAAGCGTACAAGTCGCCTTTGGAATTGAATATGCCTGAAGTTGTAAAAGTTACAGATTTGTACAAGATTCAATAGGGTTGAAATACATTATTCTCAGTGTTGCATTATATTGTCATTTATTTGAAGACAGGGCTATAATTTTTGTCAATATATTTCAAATTACAAAGTTTGATGTTTCAATTGTACGAAGGAGTAGCTCATTTTCACAACCATGGTGTGATGCACAGGTGATGTTAGATACAATATTCAAATTATATACTTAACTTTCTTTCTGGATTCATTTATGCTACTTAGTACATCATCAAAAACCAATTGTTATCAATTTAAGCCTAAGATGTTGTGAGATTTCAAATCATTATGCCATATAAACAAAATCACTACATTTTTATATTTATTGATAATCTTCAATGGTATTTGATTTTCCTCGATGATTTAAAGCCACAAAACCTATTTTTACACAAAAGTAAAGGCTTACTTAAAATTGTAGATCTGGGACTTGCAAGGGCTTTTACTATCCTTATGAGGAATTACATGTAACACGCCTCCTCTCATATCTACCCACTTTCACTAGCTTGCCGAGGGTAAACATGATCTAAGTAGCTACTATGACATGACTCACCCTCCTAGATGACCTTAAGGAAATGGAGTCAACAAAACAATACCTTACTGACTTCCCTCAAGTGCTACAAGACCCCCGGGAACTAACCAACCATTCCAGGTGTCCATCCCCTGAGTTAACTTTCTTTTCCAGTGAGCTAGATGCCCAGTCGCTCCCATGATAAGTGATTGTAACCCTCTAGTCACTCCCACAGACCTACTTCCTAGCGACTGTAGTCTCTTTCAGGTAGTTTTGTGCTAGCGACTGCGAGATTTAAGACACTTTTTCAGGGCTAGGATCCAGACCCCTACCCAGAACTTAATTAAACTTCTAGAGATGATAAATAACACAAAGACAAAGCCTCTAACACAAAACTTACTCAAGGACTTGACCTAACTTGGTCTAACCATGACAGTCATTATGTCAAACACATAGTGAACATGCAACCTACAAGTCATGAATGCATATCTAAACATAGAGATTGAAAATTATATGAGGTTTACCAAGAAGGACTAATGCCCTCTCACAATAGTTGCAATAATACCAATTAGGTCATGCACTCATTATTCAATCATTCATCAATTAAAAGGTGATAAGAGCCATACTTAAAACTGTCATAAAACCATGCTTATAACCAACATATAACCAGATAATTAGCAATGATAGAACAACTATTTAAGACACATAATAGCAAGTACATTTACTGGTAAAGACAAGAGTCTCTTAGCTCTTATTAACCATATGCAAAATCCAACCAAGTCAGAGACTTCCACATACCACCCGACCATAGATTGGGCTGAACCAAATCTTTCTTTCAACCAATCACCCCAATGCCATATTCAAAGCATGAATGTGGGATCTCATGGGATAAACTAATCCATGAACAACCAAGGGAATCCAGAGGCTAAACCACCTCCACCCTCACACTATCGTGATCTCACCTAAACTGGTTTCGAGGTCACAAAACCAAATCGAGCTTGGATGCCTTAGAATTCCTTCACCATCCCTTGAGAATTTTTCCTGTCTTTGCCCACCTGTTGAGGGCTTCATTTAAGGTTGATCCTTAAAACTCGAAATTCTTGGCAATATAGGGAATGTGGTTATGTATATGAACATGGATTACGATGGTGAGAAGTTTATGCAGAAGGTTGTTTGCATGATGGATCCTTTGGCTCATCTCTTGGGTTTGCTCTTTAACAAAACATTTAAGCATGGTATGTAGTGAAAAGTCTCCCTACAAATATCAAGGTTCATGTGAAGAATCGTGACCACAAGCTCCATAAGATGGAGAAATTATTATTGATTTTTGAATCTGGCAACAATCTATGTATCCTCTAATGTCAAAAAGTGATTATCTGAAACAGAGCTTATCCAACACATCAAGGATCACTTTGACAATAGAAAATAATATATTTGAGCTTGTGTCAACAATATATATGAATCCCTTTAATGTTGTAGTCTTGAGATGTGCAACAAAGTTTTAAGAAATGATTGAAGAGTGTGTCAAAGGAAAGCTTTGCGAGAGAACCAATATTTATCTTAATCAAGTTGTTCTACAAAGTTGGGAAGATACCTTGGTTGTTCTTCATAAATGCTTAGGTTTGCTTCCCTTGGCATATGAGATTCAAATTCTTAATAGACGTCTTGAATCTATAACCCACATGGTTTTCATGGAAGTTCTTAGTCCTAAACAAATAAAAGTAAAGTCAACAAAGAATGGTGGATAAAGGATCTTCTTGAACTGCCTTCAGAACTCTTTGAGAGGATTGTTATTTCTGTTTGTGTACAAGGAATGGAAAAAATAATTATCGAGGAAGTAATAATTCAATATGGTACCAAATTAATGCAAGAGCATCTCAACAAAAAGATATTTCACCCATGTAAATAATTTCCTTTTTGTATTTACCTATAATTTGTGATATTCAGCCTATGAGAATTTGTGTTAATACGAAGATTATGCTAAAGTGTTAATGGACATATGTAAGTATTATATTAGGTGGAGTGGCATTAGTCTCTAGAAAGAGGGACAACTGTAGAAAAATCTGGGAGAGTTGTTAACCTCCATTTTGTATTGGAGATTTTTGCCTAGGTTGAGGGATGACAGAGTTAAAGCAAATGAGATAAGATATTCATTGTGTATGGTGCAGTTGTTTATCTACATGTAATGCAAATTAGAGTTATATACTTTGTTCAATGTGTCTGATCTTTGTGGCATTGTGTTAATATTCTTTGGAGACAATTATTGAGTGGTTGTTGCTTTTATATCAAGAAGCGTAAGATTAGAGAGAGAGAGAGAGAGATAGAGAGAGAGAGAGAGAGAAGTTTGACTTTTTCTAGCTATTTGGGGTTCATACGTTGAATTCTTATTTTCGAGTTGAGTCATGACCACTAGCCAAATTATCACTCAAATCTTGGGTCTCAATTCTCGAGTTAGTGTAAGGTTCAAAATCTTGGAACCAAGACTTAAGGCCCCCCAACACGAAGTTCTATCTAGCATGAGGTTCCACCATGAATAACTAGAGTGGTACAACTAGGGGTGCCACATCAGTAACGGGTAGCTAGAGGGGGCCTCACGATAAATCGGAGCCATCCACGTACATCGGTTATATTGAGCCCCCCGTTTTGAGCGTTAAATTTTGATGGGACTAAAGGCCTTGCAAGTTGATCTAGATAGATGTAGGAACAAAACGAAATACATATTTAAACATAAAAACAAAGCTACAATGAAAACAAAACTTCAATTAATTAATAACAAATACTAAAAATTGTTTACATGTAGAATAAAAATAAACTACCTCAGGTGATGGTAGATTATCTATGAGAAGAGATGTGATGGCTACATGTCTTTTGATTTTGTTAGAATGAGGATCAAAGACCTTTTTATTATTGAGAAACAATGGAAAACTCTAAACATCCAAATACCTAACAGTAGGAGATGAAGTGCCAAAAGTTTGTGGGCCCCGTTGGGATTAGTTGGAACACCAACTTCTTGGGGTCAAAACTTGAAAATAGGATCTCTATTTAGCACGATGATAACTCGCTAGAAAATCTATTAGAGGACAACAATTTTTCCTGGCAAGCCCTTGCCCTTGCTTTTTGGTTTGGTGCATTTTCCCAAAAAAACATTGTTTAGGGCCTCAAAATGGCTTGGGAAGTTCACGACTCGAAAAAACTGCCAAAAATAGAAAGTTGTGCTAGAATTAAGGAAACTAAAAGGAAACAATGTTGGGGGCCCAACTGGAATAGGCAAGTGGTTGCCAGTATACACTTGGATCAGTCCTCCCACCTTAGGAAGCAATGGTCCTCATTGTGTTGAGTGCCTCCATAACATGGGGAAACTTATGTTGAACTTGTTCCCTAGTGAGTCACTTGTCTTGGTGCGGGAGCTGGCCAACTTTGACAACTCAATAAAATTGGATCCTTTATTGACAAGTGTTCTTGATCTATGTGTCCATGATCTGATTAGTTGTGGCATGTTCAATGTAGTCTGGGTTGAGATTTGTTGGTGTCAGTTGCTCAACAATGTCTGGTGTGTTCAACAATGGTGGAAAGTATGGCCAAAGGTGGTCCACATTGAATATTGGGTGCAAGCCAAGGAATGGGGGGATACTGAGCTCAAAAGTGTTGTCTCCAATAGCCTTGGTGATGGTGTAAGGCCCATATCAAAGTGGTTGAAGCTCTCGATGGGCTTTGGCAAGGCGTTCTTTCTACAAATGCAACCAAACTTTGTCGCTCGCCTTAAACTTCTCAGGCACCCAATGTTGATCAAGTCGTTGTTTGTACTTGGCATTGGCTTTATCTAATATGTGGTGAACTTGTTGACGGATGTGTTGAATGCGTTCAATAAAATTGGTGGCTTTATCAACATTGAATTGAACATGTGCAGAGTATTCCTTTGTAGTTACATGAGGCAGTGCAACACCAATGGGACATAATGGTTGAAATCAGATGCCCACTTGAAAGGGACTATGGCCAGTATAGCTATGAAGAGCTTTGTTATAACTATGTTGCACATAGGGGGGACTTTCATCCCATGTTCATGGATTCTTAGAGTTGTACATGCGTAGTATGTGCGCTATCATCATGTTGACAACTTCTATCTGGCCACAAGTCGGGGTGGAATGCAGTCGACTTGGTGAGATTGGTGTCCAACAATGACCAGAGGCTCAACTAGAATGTGCTTAGGAACCTACTATCCTGATATGATATAATAGTTTTTAGGATCCTAAAAGGTACCCACACTCGTTCAAAGAAGCGTTTGGCAATGGTTTTTGCTGCGATACTCTTCTTACAGGAAACCAATATGACCAACTCAAAAAATCTATCAACAACCACAAATACACAGTCATTACCATGCTTGGTAGAAGGAAGGTCAAATATATAGTCCATGGATATGGATTCCCATGGTTAGCTAGGAGTAGGCAGAGGAGTATACATGCCTTGCTTCTTAATGGTTGGCTTGGCGATTTCATAGGCAATGTAGGATCTGATATATTTTCCAATGCCTTGTCAGAGATTTGGCCAATAAAAATACTTTTGCATTATTGTCACTGTCTTCTCTACTCCAAAGTGTCATGCGACCCAACTACAATGCGCCTTCCAAATCATCTTTGCATGTTGGCTTGAAGGAACACAAAAGTGTCCCAAGTGGCATAATAATGCGTCCTAGAGGTGGAAGTCTAGAACTTGCTTTCCATCCATTAGCATAAGGTATGTAGTGGCAAATTCTAGATCATTTAAGTAAAGTTGCAGCCATCCAGAAGTCTTGTGCCCACAAGAGTCAAGAATAGTGGTTAGCTCCATAGCTAGTGGTCAACTGAGGCAACCTGCAACATTATTGGTGTTCGATGTCTTATACTTATTGTTCAGAGGAAATTGTTGCAGATATGTGGACTATTTCTAATGGAGATGGCTTTGCAACTTCCCTTGTGTTTGTATAAACTGAAGAGGTCAGTGATCTGTGTGGATGATCATCTCCTTCCCTAGAATGTTGTGTTTCCACTGTTGACAGGCTTGTACAATGGAATACATCTCTTTATCGTAAGTGGGGTATTTCCGAATTGTATCGGAGAGTGTCTCACTGTGATGGGCCATCAAATGCCCTTGTTGGGTGAGAATTGCACCAATAGCATAATCAGAGGCATCTGTCTCAATTTCAAATGGTTATTTCAGGTATGGTGATGTGAGTATTGATGCAAAGCAAAGGTGGTGCTTTAGCTCAACAAACATGTTTTATTGGGACTCGAACTGTAAAAACTTTGCTTTCACTCCACCCTTGGTAACTTGACTCAAAGCCCAAGTGATATTGGAGAATCCCAACACGAACCTTTGATAGAAATCGGCAAGGCCCAAAAAGCTGCAAAGCTTTGTTAGATTCATTAAGGTTGGCCAATCCTGAATGACTCGGATCTTAGTCGAATACAAATGCACGCCTTGATCAACAATGACGTAACCCATATGTTGGACCTAGATCATGCCAAAGGCACATTTCTCCAAGTTGGCACATAGTTTGTGTTGTGACAGGGTTTGAAGGACCTGTTGAATATGGTACAATTGCTCTTCCCTACTCTTGCTAAAGATGTGGATGTCACCCAAGTATAAAACCATGAATGACATGGCTAAGGGTCGCAAGATGTCATCCATCAACGTCATAAAATTTGTAGTAGCATTTGTCAACCCGAAGGGCATGTCCAACCACTCAAAAAGGCCCTCCTTGGATTTGAAGGCGATCTTCCAGACATTTGTCAGTGCTATTAGAATTTGGTGATTACCAAACTTCAAATCAATCTTGTTGAAGTACTTGCCCCCCTTGAGTTGGTCAAGAAGGTCATCAATACGTGGGATTGGATACTTGTTCCTAACAATGATTTTAAGCAGTGCCTGATAATCAATGCAAAGTCTCCAAGTCCCATCCTTCTTTTGTATGAGTACAATGGGCTCCCACAAGGTGAGGAACTTGGTCGGATGTGCCCTTTTGTAGCAACTCCTACGTCTGCTGCTTGATTTCTTAGATTTCGATAAGAGAGCGACTATATATCATCCAATTGGGTAGAGGTGATCTGGGATTCATATCGATGGAATGCTTGATTTGAAAATGCAAAGGTACCCCTGTGGGTGAGGATAATATGTCATTGT
>APFE031101796.1:10045-108775 GCA_000404065.3 Pinus taeda
TTCTGCGAGCAAAAGAGGTCCAAATAATGTCTACCATGTAATTTATATTATACGAGGCAACTACAATGATGTTACTGCTAGATTAATGCATATAAGAAATATATTGAACCTATGAAATATAAATGAGTGACCACCGAACCTTAGAGACCCCAAATCATAGCCATAAAAAGTAAGAATTTCACTTTCTCAAATTGGAAGAGGGTAGACACCTTTATATATTTCATTCTATCAGAGGAGAGTCAACTTAACCATTTGAGGCTGACCTTAGATAGGAATTTGAATTTGAATTTAAATAATTTTCCCTCTAATAATTGAAGTTGACATGACTACGAACAATTTCTTTTGATCCCAAAAATAATTTAATTAATATTTCTTCATTAAGGAATTTCTCCCTCACTGCCAAATTTTAACACTTAGTTAGAAATTTCCATCTGTATCATAACCCTTATATGGGATGCTTCATTGTGATGAATCTAGAGCAAACATATATCAATCATAAGGAAGACAGATAGTTGTATCATTAACAAGACCCATCTCATATCATCTCATAAAATAAGATGAATTTATAACCAATGGTAGGGGAGATCAATCCTCAAACCCTACTAGTCCCGAAGACATATCCCATAGCTATGTCAATAATACATCCATCTCATAACATCTTGTCCTTTGATCATCAGTTGAAGAATTATGATCTAAAGAAGAAGAAGAATCATCATAGGGAAGTCTATCTGAACTCTCATCATTGTCATAGGGCAGCATAAACCTTCCACCCTACATCAAATAATCAATACTTTAATTTGAAATAGAATCATCATCATCATCAAGTCACCTCTTGTCTCGACTAATCTTGCTTATATCCATTTAATAAACAATCTCAAAACTGAAGAAGAATGATTTGACATCATGGGGGAGCCCAACTCAACCCACAACAACATATAAGAGCCAAGCTTAATCTGAAACAACATAAGGGAGCCTTGCTCAACCAGAAACCACATCGGGGAGTCTAGCTCAACCCATAACAACATAGGAGAGCCAAGCTCAATCTAGAATAACATCAGGGAGCCTTGCTCAACCTTAAAACACATCAGGGAGCCCAACGAAACCCGAACATCTACCAACAGGGAGCCTAATGCTACTACCCGAGAACCATTTTCTAGTAAGGAACCAACGCTACAACCTAAGAACTTCATCGTCGAGGAGCCAATGCTACCACCTAGAATTTATAGACAATAAGAGGGATGACACTTACCTTATGAGGTAAGGATCAAGCATATCCCACTGCTTGGTGATAATATGAGGGATCCACTTACCATAAATGGTAAGGTTCATGCCTATCCTATTATTTGTTGATCTTCCCAACATGAAGCTAAACAGTCAAGTGGTAGAAACCTACATCTCTAGCTTTAGCATAATGCCACTTACCATAAATGGTAAGGATCACACCTAACTCAAGAAACCAACACCAATTGGCCAGATGGGTGGGAAAGACAAATGCCAATTGGGGTATACACGGCAGGGGGGGATACACACTTACCATGAGGTAAGGATCAAACACGCCTGTTTTCCACAAGTTCCCTCAACCCCAGGAGCTATTTGGCTCAATTCCTCACCATAGGAGGTTAGACAGGGGGGGGATATCTAGCTTACTGTCCTCGATCAGCCTAAACCCTTTCCCAGGAGGGTCACATCCATCAATCCATGTTTCTTTTTGAAGATTAGAAACATATCAAAGTGCTCGTATCTGGTACTGGCTCCAACAACTCACATAAGAGTTCAATCATACTACCTCATACATTATCAAGAGAAACAATTCTCTATTTTCTTGTTCATATTGGACATCAAATGTTAGATCAAATATATGAAACAAAGAAAGGTATAACATATTCATCCTTTCTCCCTCTAATGTGGGGAGACAGTAACCATGAGTCTAAGTTTGTCTCGTACAAAAACATTATCACAATTCAGGAATATATCTTTTTCCCAATAATGAATAGACTTTGTCTAACTCTGAGTGCATAAAATGATCCATATATCCAACAACAATAATCCATTAATGCAATCCACAATAAACTAGTGTTGTCAACAAATAACTGTTAGCTCATAAAATTAATAGACAATATCATATTTTCATTAATAGAAGACTTGTTTCATTTTGAAACCATGGGACTTCCAATCGTCCACTGTAAATAAATAGTAGGTGTTTGGATCTCATCAAGGGTTCCTCCCTTTGAACAAGAAGCCTATTAAATCATCATCCATAAAGACATCAACCTGTCTTACGTATTACTATCATGTATCAACAAAATTGTTAGATCATAGATCTAAACAATATTAGGTTCTCGTAAATATATACACCATGGTCATGACAAATCACCATCAGTTGTTTCATGTCACATATGAACATACCATCAAAGGTTAATGGTCACGTCATCACTTGTTTATCACATTATACAAACATTTTATCAAATTTTAAACATCATTAAGTCAGGTCATCCTACTAAGTTATCATAATAGTTACAACTTATCAAAGCCTTATCAAGATCAACAAGAAGATTGTAAATAAAATATAAATATACAACCACATCATTTCCATCAAGGTTACCATACTCATTTCAAGCATTGACAAGAGTATCAAGTTATTGTACATAAAAATTAATATTTTTGGCCTTACTTTACAAAATCATATGACATGTATCCAAATGTAAAAAATGCACCAACATATCACTTGTACCAGAAATCAAACTTGCATGAATGAAGTGACTACGAAGGGTGATTTTCTTATCATACCCCAGGGTTTAATTTTCCGACCAACATTACAGCTAAATCATAATCCTGAAACAATATACTATACATACCTTATAACATTCAGATACCTTTAGCAATATATGATTTGTCATCAAGAAATGTAAATATTTCATACTGCTCTAGCTTCCTTCCCTGCACCAACTTCTCCCAACACTAGCTTCTTTCGGTACTAACTTGTCTCTTCCTAGACTAAATTTACTTTCCTACATCATTTAGCATCCAAATGATCCTTGAGAAGGATCTACTTATCATATCTTCATCGAGAAGTTAGAAGTGTTAGAAATTAAATAACAGAGCAATGAAATACACAAATATTTGTGGAAACACAAATACAAAAATGCATAAAACAAGAGAGACACAAATATATGTGGTTCGCCCAATTTGGGCTATGTCCACGGAGAAACAACCAATCCTTCCTTTTTTATTATCCAATAAAATGAAGAGATACATCCAGTCCTTCAATTTTTTATTATCCAACAAAATGAAGAGATACATCCAATCCTTCTTTTTTTATTATCCAACAAAATGAAGAGATACAACATACAACAGATCCCTTGTAATTTCCTCTTTGCTCTCACACAACCTCCTTTCTCTTTCTCGCTCAGAATAATAATAATCCACAAGTGCAATACAATTCCATTATATAAACCGAGGGTTGTCTTCTCAGGCAAAAACAAAACTCTAAATTAACATAACTTCTACCGTCAGATCATCCGCTTAATGAATGACCCAGATTGACTACGAAATTACAATATTTTACAAGGCAAAATTTTCATCTATTTTTATCTTTGGGGGCTCTATCCCCGAACCCATGCCAAGGGGAGGCTCATAAAATTTGTCATCGCCCCCCCTAGACCCCCCTTGATGACAATTTAATGGATGGCGTTGCCACCCCATTAAGAAAGGGATCCAACGCAGTTGAAACCAAAAACCTCTAAACAATTAGGAAGATAATCAGGTTCCACACCCAACAAGAAGTGAAGACTCAAATATGAAGGAAGGATAAACAATAATCAAAACGATAAATTTAAAACAAGAGAAGTGTCATAAAGAAATAATTCTAGAAGCTACTTATCTTTAATGAGGGTTGAAGGAAGAGTTCAACTCCCTCTTGATTTTGTCACGGAAAGTTCACAGAAGAAATGTAATCATTCGTAGTATCACTATTCCAAGCCTTTTCTTAATCATGAGGTGCCACAGGTCATCAACAAACATCAATAGGGGAGGAGATGCCTCAACTATAAACAAACAATCCAAACATATTGTCTCCTAGAGTGGATCTAGAGTTATGATGAATCTAGCACAGGTTCTTGTACTTATCAAACTAGGGTTTCAAGACTCCAGGCCTTCAACATCTCCAAGCCATGCTTCATGGTTTCTTCCAAACCCCTAATCTTATGCTAACCACCAAACCCTAACTAGGGTGCCTACAGTTTCCTTCAAACCATAGCATTCTTTTAGGTCTCGACCATCTTTACTTGCTTCCATCAACGATGTCTTCATAGGAGTGATATCCATGACTTTTCTTCAACCAACCTCTAATACCGTGTTAATTTTTCTTAGGGCTAAATTGTTCTTTGTTATAGATAATTACATTATACATTTTCATCATTCACATATACATTGAATTCACCCTACAATGTTATAGAAACATTACAACATATGCAATTATGTAGAAAGAACAATATTAACAACAATGTAGCAGAACATAAAGGAACAAAAAAAGAAAAAGCAAGTATACAGAGAGACACCGGGATTAGTCGAAGACCAGGGCAAGACCCACAAGGGGGAAAACACGAAATTCAATTATTTTTCTTCTATTAGATATTCATTAATTGTTCAATTGAGATACAGAGTACATCACTGTGAGACATCATAAACCATATCAGACTGCCTAGGGCCAATCCAAAGTGGTTCACAACTATGTTTGTGAACAATACGCAGCACATTTGAGAGAGTTGACAACATAAGAAAAATTATCACTGAGAGCACTATCATGTATGCCAAGGTCGCTACAATATAGATCCTTGTCATATGCATCATTTTCATCTCTTTGATGCCAACAATGCCATCTCATTCATGTCAATATTGTCATACAAATTACTATCTTTTCTGTCAACACTGTTATCGCAGTCATGCCAATATTGTCATCATAACTCTGTTATATTAATTATTAAGACATTGTAATGATATCATTGTTGTGCATATACTATAATTTCTCTTCATAAACCAATGATACTGCTCTAAATGTAATTGACATACCAACGCTAAGTTCTAAATATAAATGCCCATAGTATCTCTGCATATAATGCCAAACCTACTTCCATGTGACGCTGGAGTGATATCTTCATATCAAAATCATATCATACATATACTACTAGAAACCATACCATACATTCTATTGGAGCGAATTAACATACTTACTGAAGATTTGATCCCGTATCTAATGATTATGTAAAGCAATCTTGTGAATATAAGAAACGACAACGTGATGCCCATATTGTAGAGAGGCCAACGTGATTATGAGACATGGGACATTCTTGAGAACCACAAATAATTCCAAATAATATGATTTTATAATTTACCATACAAATGTGAATTAAAGTTAACTATATAGTAGAGAAATGATGTAATAGGTTGATGCCATATATAAAATTGAACTGAACGGAAGGTGCCATGTATAATGCAGAGGTGCCATACATATAATGCCACTAAGATTGTTATGTGAGCCAATGTATACATATCATAGTTTACATGCCAAATGAGCCATAATATGGAGCTTATAGGGTCCATGGATTGTTTTCCATGCGAGCCATGGTGTGATACATATATATTTTGTCTACCATGCAAGCTAAGGAGTGAACAATATATATATATATATATATATATATATATATATATATATAATATATATATCTATATATATTTATATATTATTTTCATGTGAGATCCATTTAAAAATGTTATTCGATCAAAGAGATCCATATGATCTACCATGTAATGTTCATTATACGAGGCAACTACAATGATGTTACTACTAGATTAATGCATAAAATAAATATATCAAACCTCTGGAATAGATGCGAGCGACCACTGAACCTCAGCAACCCCAAATCGTAGCTACAAAAAGTGTAATTTTCACTTTCTCAAATTGGAAGAGCGTAAACACCTTTATATAGTTGATTCTATGAGAGGAGAGTCAACTTAACCATTTGAAGTCGACCTTAGATACGAATTTGAATTTGAATTTAAACAATTTTACCTCCAATAATTGAAGCCAACATGAATAAGAACAATTTTGTTTGATCCCAAAAAGAATGTAATTAATATTTCTTCATTAGGGATTTTCTCCCTGACTGCCAAATTTTAACAAAATGGCTGAAAATTTAGGATTAAATCTCTCAGGAAGAGATCTCAACACCTTTTGAACTACTACCGGCTCTTTTAGCTCTTCATCAAGACCTCTAATTGTATTCACAATTTCATCAACTCTAAGAAATTATTTAGCAATATCTTCATCATCGTGCATCTTCAAAGACTCAAATTACATTCTAAAACCTTAAAGTTTGGCTTGATTTACCTTGTTATCACCTTCATAGCAACTGCTCAGCTTTCCCATATTACTTTTGCAGTAGTGAAATCCATGACCTTGACTAGTTATAATTCAATAGGCCAATGAGAAGAGCATTCGTAGCTTTTGCATTGCATTTAAATTCCATCCTATGATCTCTACTAATCATGGCTATAGGATTTTGATATTCTTCTTCCATTGCATCCCACACATCAACACTAAGAGATTGAATATAGGTTTTCATCCTTACTTTCCAAAACACATAGTTCGTTCCATTAAACATAGGTTCCCTATTTTTGAATCCTCCTCGATTTGCCATAGTCCTTGATGCTTCTTCCAACTATTAAATTGATCTGAAGTAACCTCTCTCTTATACCAATTGTTAGAAACTAGGACAATACTAAAAGGGGGGGATGAATCAATATTGTGCGAATTTTAGAACTTTCTTTCACAAAGTAAATAATAATTGAACACTGACAAACACTTCAAAGGCCATAAATATAAGCATCACAAGAATTAACACAAGAAGCACATATTAAACACATAGATTCTTCAACAATTTTCTTCAATTACTTTCACAAAGGCAAGCTTCAACTTGCTTTTACAATGTTCTTTGGCTCCAACCAAAAAGAAGCTACTACTCCCTAATTTATCTACTACCCGTAGTTTACCAACTACCATTGAAAGGATCTACTACTCATAAGTTATCAACTATTATTAAAAGGATCTACTACCCTTAGTTTATCAGTTGTTTACCACCCACTAATGGAAGGAGTTACAACCCTTGATTTGGAAGATGCCACTTGCTTGATCTCCTTGATTCATCTTTCATTCTATTTTCAAACTCAAATCACGAAGGCCACTCTCTTTTATAAAAGAAATAAATATCTCCTCAATCACACACCCTAATCACCACAAAAAGCACCTTCAACAAGCTTTGATCATTAATCAATTCACCACACACACCAACAACTACTACAAAACTAGTAAAAACAACAACCTTCTTCTTAATTTATTTTTTGCTTGCTAAGATTAGAGATGATATTTTTAGATTTAGAACTTTTGTTAACTTGAACTCTTTAACTTGCATGAATTCATATTTTCATTATTGTTTCACTTCTATTATGTCTTCTTGATATTTCATGTTGTCCTGGTCTCAAACTCTGAGTCATTCTATTGTTTTTTACAATTCTAGTGTGTTACAGGATTTAGCAGTGAATTTGTCTCCAGTTCTAACTTTAGCTTATTTCTAAATTTGGTCGAATTGCCAAATAAACCACCAAATATTCTCATGCTACCAAATAGTCACCAACTCATTCAGACACAATTTTGATGCACTTCTAGTTATGGAGGAATCCACCAAATTTGGTACACAGTGGCCAAAGATGTCGACCCGTTGATGTTTCTTAAACTTACGCCCTGCACCCTTTGTGTTAAACCCTTTATATACTTGTAGTGTGTTTTACATAACTCAAAGGCCCAAAGCACTAACACATGAAACCTCCACAAAACATGTCCTATTGGGCCCATTACATTACACCCTCAAGGTGCTTAAACAACTACTCCAACCTTTTGTACCCTTGGTCTACACGCCTGCACAAAACCAAGTCCTCAAGCTTCACCTTTAACCCTCAACCTTATTTCCTCGGCCAAATACAATGGAGCTATGAAGAATACCACTAAGGTAAATCCTTCGAGGTTACGTGTTGATATGGGGTCCATCATACTTTTATTGTACCATTTTGATTGGTCTACCACTCCACGCTTGTGCTAACCTCTCTACCACCTCCTCCCGACGCTCCATCACCTCGAAACATCAAACTTCAGCCTCACTTGAAAACCATCGGGGTTAATTCATCAGGGTGATGTGTCATGTGGTGCCACCACATTGTCCTTCTTTTCCACATGTCACTCGTTGACTAGTGCCACATGTCACCCATTTTCGGTCGACTTGGCAACCCAAAAATGTGTGCCACGTGTCTCCTTTTTGATAGGTCCATGTCATGCTAACGTCACACTGCCACTTAGTCTCATTCATCCAATAAGATCATGCAAAGTGTCCTTCATTAAGTGGTCCATGTTGTCAAGGGTACGACAAAAAAGGTTCCTAATCCTTGGTTTTTTTGTTGATTTCACGTTATAAAGTTTTGGCCGAGACGATAATATTATGTTATAAATGACAGAAACATTATGGTCTCTCTAGTGGTCTCCTTGACAATAAAACATGCATGTCCTTTGGATCCTACTGAGGTGATCTATCAAGTGGGTCCCCCCATTGATGACTCCCGCCAATCAACACTCATGTGCTTTACCACGCCATCTCATTGCACCAGTGCTCGAGGCTTTCACCTTGGGCACACTTTAGAAACTATCGAGGAAAATATTCATCATGATTATGTGTCTAAGGAGGGACCACATGCTTTCCCTCCTAAGCTTACAATTGGTTCACCTAAGTGACCACGTAGCTCCACTTGCCACTTGTATGCTGACTCGATTGTAGAGTTGTTGGTCAAAAACACCAAAATTTGATTTTTACCTTTTGAATTTTGACCGACCATATCTTTTTATCTAGAAGTCCTTTTTTAGATTTCAACATATAATTGGAAAACTCTTTCTGAGCAATATCCATCTAGGCCTTTTGCACAGACGTCTAAGTTATTTGTCTAAGGCAAAAATAGGTTAGAAAATAAGGCTTTATAAAAGCAATTGTTGACTAATTTCCTTGCAATAAAATAACATGTGCCACTCCTTTCACATTAATGCCAACATATTTTCAACATTCTCCCCCTTTGGCATCGATGGAAACACCACAAACATTGAAATTAATCATAAAACAATCATAAAATCAATGTTTTTCTTACTTCTCTCCCATTTTCACCAATGGCAAAGAAAATAATATGCTCCCCCTGCAACTAGTGTCCCCCTTTCTTGTTGATCCTGTGGACTTGACAGCTCCCTTTTGATATGATCAATGTTTGTTAGTTGCCTTTTTTCCTCTTGGGGAATATTTAGTGGAGGGAGGAAAGTGGAACTAATCCTAATCCTTGCCTTAAGTACTTAATTTTATCTGTTGGGAGAGGTTTGGTGAATATATCAATTGCCTGCTCTTTTATAGGTACATACTCCAACTTTACAATATGGTTTGTAACTTGCTCTCATAAGAATTGGTACTTGATTGGAATATGCTTTGCCTTGGAGTAAAAAACAAGATTCTTGGACATGTTGATTGCACTTGTGTTATCACAGATGACAGGTATTGGTTGGTCATATTTCACTTGCACATGTTGTAAATTCTACTTCATCAATAATAGTTGAGTGCAACACGAAGTTGTTGCTATATATTCTACTTTAGCAGTAGAGAGAGAAATTGAAGTTTTTTTCTTGCTTAACCATGAAATAAGGCATTCACCAAGAATGAAAGCACCACCACTAGTACTTTTTTGGTCATCAACATCACCTACCCAATCAATATCAGTAAAAATAGCTAGTGAAAAAACTTTACCCCTGGAGTACCAAATACCATAGTCCATTGTGGCTCTTAGATATCGGAGAATCCTTTTGGTTGTTAAGAGTTGACTCTATCTAGGGGCTACTTGAAATCTTCCAACAATACCAATTGTTCACATGATGTTTGGTTTATAGGTTGTCAAGTACAATAGGTTGCCAATAATAGATCTATATAAAGTTTGATCCACCTCTCATGACTCATCAACCTTGTTGAGTTTGCATCCAGTGACCATTGGAGTCCTTACAAAAGAACATTCCTCCAACCTGAACTTCTTCAAAACTTCCTTGAGTCAATTGCTTTGTGAGATAAAAATTCCTTTTGAAGATTGTGCAATCTTCAAACCAAGGAAATAACAAAGTTCTCCAAGCATAGACATCTCAAATTATACCTTCATATCAACTACAAACTAACAAGTTAAATGCTTTGAATCATTGGGAAAAAATAATATCATCAACATAGACAATCACCACTAATAATTTTTTATCATATGATTTCAAATACAAATTACTACTAGTTGTGCCTATTTTAAAACCACACTTCTACAAATAACTATCCAACTTGGAGTACCAAGCCCTTGGGGCTATCTTAAGGCCATACAAGGATTTTTTTAGCTTGCAAACATAATCAGGTTTATCTGACAATGGAAAACCATAAGGCTGCTCGATATAGACTTCTTCCTACCATTCTCCATTTAAAAAGGCAGATTTGACATCCATCTGATATATCTTAAATTTCTTGAAACTAATAAAAGCTAAGAACATGTGAATTGCTTCTAATCGTGCAATAGGAGCAAAAGTTTCATAAAAGATCCAAACCTTCAACTTGTGCATAACCCTTGCAAACTAACCTTGCTATGCTTAATTCCACTTCTCCATTTTCATTCAATTTGTTCTTGAAGACCCACTTCATGCAAATAACATTCTTATTTGTTGGCCTTGGAACAAGTTGCCAAATCCAATTCTTCTCAATTTGATCAAGCTCTTCATTCATGACCTTTAACCAATTTCCATCTTGGATGACCCGAGAAAGATCCTTTGGTTCCATGATAGATAACAAAACTACATGCGCTTTAGTAGGGGATTTATTAGCCTTCTTCTTGTTTGAACACTTCTATTCAAGTCACCAACAATTTGGTCAGCTAGGTGGTGTTTTTGCACATACTTGCCAGGAACTTTGGACTCATGGGTTCTTCAATCGCTTCCTCTAAAAATGGCTCATCAACTTTCTCATCCTTGTTGACTGGATCATTGGACCTGATATTCACTAGTTGATTGTCTTCATATTCAATGTGCTCATCAACTTTAACATAATGCAATCAATTATTTTTCTTGTATTCTCATTGTAGCATATATAGCCATTGCTATTCATAGAGTACCCATGAAAAATACTTTCATAGGATCTTGCATCAAACTTACCAAGCTTTTCATCATTCTTATAGAACTTGCTTCAAAATACTTTGAAATGCTTGTCTATAGTAGGTTTAGCCATACTAGAGCTCATATGGATTTTTGTCATTGTTTGGTTTGAAGTGTGCCTTGTTTAAAATCACCACTACTATGTGAATGGCTTCAGGTCAAAATCTCAGTGGTACACTTCTTTCTCCCATCATGGCTCTTGCCAACTATTAGATAGATATGTTGGCTCTTTTTGCTAATTTATTCTTCTATGGAGTCTTTGCTATAGTAAATTGTCTTTTGATGCCCTGTTTTTTTGCACAAATCATCAAACTCTTTGGAGGTAAACTCACCATCATTATCAGACCTTGTGCACATTATTTAACAGTCTATCTCATTCTCAGCCATGGCCTTAAAGTTTTTGAACTTTTAAAAGGACTTTGATTTTTCTCTTAAGAATTCCACCCATATCATTATGCTAAAATCATCAATGATAATCATGAAATACATTTTACCTATGGGTGTTTGAGTTCTTGAAGGACTTACATAAGTCCATATGTACTAATTGAAATGGCTTGGTTGATGAGTTCTCCTTGGATTTGAATGACACTCACACTTGTTTTCCAATATGATAGGACTTGTAAATATTGTTCTCTGGCTTAGAAACTTTTGGCAGATCTCTTACAACATTCTTCTTGCCTAGTTTGACAATCTGATCAAAGTTCGAATGTCCTAACCTTTGGTGTCATAGCTACCTTTTATCAATCTTTGTCAAACAAAGCTTCTTTGTTTTCACTTTTAGAGCATACACACTATTATTTGTTCTAACAACTTCAACTACTATCTTTCTTGTGTCTTTAGACTTGATTTGACAATTTTGATTTGAACAACACATCTTAGCCTTGTTTACACATCTCGTAAACACTAAATAAATTGTGCTCTAGGCCATCAATAAACAATACTTCATTTTCCTTACCTTTGACATTAGCTAGGCTAACAATTCCTTTTCCCACAATCTTACCAGGTGCATTATTTCCAAAGGTCACATTACATTTGCTGATAGTTTTCCATGACAAAAACTTGCTTTTATCTAGTGAGATATGCCCGGAACAACCACTGTCAACATACCATTGCCTCCCTTCATTTTGAGCATATAAAACCACATTATAATTTTCTTCATTTTTATTTTTTCTCCAAACCTTGGGTTGCTGGTTTGTTTGCTTGATTTTTGGATTAAGCCTTTGCCTTTATGTATGCAATCAACTGCTCTATGGCCATAGTTTTGATAGATGTAGCATTGAAACAAGTTATTCACTGGAGAAAACGAATTGTTATACCTAGGTCTTCTCATCCTTTTCCTAACAAATTGGTTATTAGGCTGATAATTTATTCTTCATGTCTTGAATTGTCTAAATGATAGATTCACGCTGCAATTTGCTACCTTGTGCTCATAATTAGTACAAGTAAAACAATTGCCTGGAAAAATGTCTTCATACCTCAGAGAAAAACAATTTTTGAAGATTGGTCGAGCTGCTCTTTGAGATATTTGAGCTTGTCTAAGACCTTAACCTCTCTATTGAGGAATTCATTTGCCTCTCCTGCATTATTAATCTTTTGTTGAGTTGAATTGATCCTTTTATTTTGCAACTATTGATTTTCCTTTAGCTGCAAATTGGACCATGTGCTCCCTTTTTATGTCTGTTGTTGTGTCGGGTTAGATTTGGTTGTTGTGTTTTTTGAATTTTTTATTGCTTGCACAAAAGTAATGATTTTATTTCCCTTTATATCAGTTGTTGAGCTTGACTCGAGCTCAAATCCAAGACATGTCTTGTCATTAGAAACTCTTTGTACTTCAAGAAGTTCATTTAAACTTTCAGTCCCTTTTCCAAAATTTTCATTAAAGCTCAGTTGGATTTTTTCCTTTTCAAGTTGTTTCCTTATAGAAACAATTTCTCCTTCAAGCCTTTCACATGCTTGATTCTTCTCATTGAGTCATTGATTAAGAGTTTCTTGAATCTTTTGCCTTCTTCAATTTACAGGAGCAGGAGTTCAATTTCTCCAACTTTGTCTTTGTTCAAAAATTCCTTTTGTGTTTTATTTTTCTTTCTCAACCTTTAAATTTTCTCAAGAGCACTGGTCAACCTTCCTTTTAACTTCAGCCTCTTCTCCACCAGATTAAACAACTTCTACATCCAAATTTTCTATGGCCATGAGCATAAATTATTTTGAGATTCCATAGGGTTTGTCTTTATCTGAAAGTTGGATGCCTTCGCTCTTAAAGGAGTTGCAATCTTGGGTGTAGAAGCTTTTATTCTTGTACTTTTTTTGGCCCTTTTGCACTTTTCTAAAGTTCTCTCAGGGGTCATATTCATTCTTCTTCTTTTCATGACACTTAGAAGCATAGTGACTTACTTTACCACAATTAAAGCACTTAAAAGGTAGCTTACCTTTGTACTTGCTCAAGCCTCTCTTGAGATTTCTCATAAACTTAGCTTCCTCTTCATATGATTCACAACATGAATCATTGTTTTCTTCCTTGGGGTTCTTGTTTGCTTTGGAGGTTGATTCCTTTGATGTAGACTTGCCATTAGAAATCCTCATCTTGTAGGCAGAGAGTGCAAAGTAGTTGATCCACAATGAGAGATTTGAGACCTATCATCTCCTCAATGGTTGAAACTTTAGGATTAAATCTCTCAGGATGAGTTTTCATCACATTTTGGAGTACTACTGGCTCTTTTAGTTCTTCACGAAGACCTCTTATTGTATTCACAATTTCATGAACTCTAAGAAAGTATTTAACAATATATTCATCATCATGCATCTTCAAAGACACAAATTTCATTGTAAAGCCTTAAAGTTTGGTTATCTTGTTATCACCTTCATAGTAGCTGATCATCTCGTCCCATAGTGCTTTTGCAGTAGTGCAATCGATGACCTTGATTATTTATGAAATAGGTAAGCCAACGAGTAGAGCATTCATAGCTTTTGCATTGCATGTAAATTTCATCTTGTGATCTATAGTAATCATGGATGGAGCCTTTTGATATTCTTCTTCCACTATATCCCATACATTAGCACCAAGAGATTGAATATAGGTTTTCATCCTTACTTTTCAAAACACAGTTTGTTCCATTGAACATAGGTGCCCTAATTGTGAATTCTCCTTCCTAGTTTGCCATTGTCCCCAATATTTCTTCTAGTTGTTAAATTGATCTGAAATAACCTTGCTCTGATACCAATAGTTAGAAACCAGGTCAATACTGAGAGGGAGGGGGAATAAATATTGTGAGAATTTTAAATCTTTATTTCACAAAGTAAAGAATATTTGAACACCAACAAACACTTAATTACCACACATATAAGCATCACAAGAATCAACACAAGAAACACATATTAAACACATATATATTTTCAGCCCTTTTTCTTCAATTATTTTCGCAAAGGAAAGCTTCAACTTGCTTTAACAATGTTCTTTGGCTCCAACTAGAAGCAAGTTATTGTTCCCTAATTTATCAACTACCGTTGAAATGAGCTACTACCCCCAGTTTATCAACTATCACTGAAAAAAGCTATTACCCCTAGTTTATCAATTTCTGCTGAAAGGAGCTCCAACTCCTAATTATTTGCCATCCACTACTGGAAGGAACTACAACCCTTGATTTGCAAGCTGCCACTTGCTTGACCTCCTTGATTCATCTTTCATTCCATTTTCAAACTCAAATCATGAAGGCCACTCTCTTTCATAAAAAACATAAAACTCTTCTCAATCACACATCCTTATCACCACAAATCCACCTTCAACAATCTATGGTCATTGATCAGTTCACCACACACACCAAAAACAACAACAACAATAGCTACAACACCAACAAAAACAACCTTCTAGGTAAATGAATTACTGCATATAAAGAATTAGAGCTAATATTTTTAGATTTAGAACTTTAATTAAGTTCAACTCTTTAACATGAATGAGTTCATATTTTCACTCATGTTTCACTTTTATTAAGACTTCTTCATGTTTTCATGTTGTCATAAATCTTTACTCTGCTCTCTTGATCTCAAACTATGAGTTATTCTGCTGATTTTTACAATTCTAGTACGTTACAAGATTTAGCAGTGAATTTGTCTCCAGTTCTAACTTTAGCTAACTAATAAATTTGGTTGAACTGCCAAATAAGCCACAAAATCTGCTCATGTTGCCAAATAGTTTCTAACTCGTTCATGCACATTTTGATGCACTTCTAGTTATGGTGGAATCCACCAAATTTGGCACACAATTGCCAGCTCTTTCAACTCGTTCATGTTTGTAAAAATTACACCCTGCGCTCTTTGTGCTAGGCCCTTTATATAACTGTAGTGTGTTTTACATAGCCCGAAGGCCCAAAACACTAACACATGAAACCTTTGCAAAACATCTCTTGTTGGGCTCATTGCACTAAGCCCTCAGGTGCTTAAATAACAACACCAACCTTTTGCGCCCTTAGTCTACACGTCCGCACAAAACCAAGTATTGGAGCTTTACCTTTAACCCTTGAACTTATTTCCCTAACCAAATACAATGGAGCTACGGGGAATACCATCGGGGTCAATTATCCAGGGTTACGTGTCATGATGGGGTCCATTAGACTTCCATTCTACCATTTTGATTGGTCCGCCGCTCCATGCATGTGCTAGCTTGTTTGCCACCTCCTCCCGCTGCCCCGTCACCCCAGAACTTCAAACGTCTGCCTCACATGATAACTATTGGGGTTAATTCATTGGGCTAATGTGTCCTTATGCAAATGCCACGTGTCACCCATTTTCGACCCACTTGGACACCCAAAAACACCAAAAAAACATTCCACATGTCACCCTCTAATAGGTCCATGTCGTGTTGACATCACATTGTCATTATGTCTCCTTCATCTAATAATACAATGCCAATTATCCTCCGTTAAGTGGTCGATGTTGTTAAGGGTATGACAAAAATAGGTTACCGATCCTTGGTTTTTCCGTTGATTTCATGTTATAAAGTTTTGACCGAGTTGGGAAGTTTATGCTGCAAACGAAAAAAACATTCTCGTCTCCTCAACACCATCTCCTTGGAAAAAAAACATGCATGTCCTCCATATCCTGCCAGGGATGAACCTTTGGGGTGATATGTCAAGTGGAGTCCCCCCACCAATCAACACTTGCGTGCTCTGCCACACCGTCCCATTGCATCAGTCCCGAGGACTTTGACCTTGGGCACACTTCATAAATTATTGGGGAAAATATCTACCAAGATTACATGTCCCAGGTAGGACCATGTGCTTTCCCTATTGATCTTATGATTGGTCCACCCATGTGCCCACGTGGCTGCTCTTAGCACTTGTATGTTGATTCAACTATGAGGCCCTTAGCCAAAAACACCAAAATTTGACTTTTACCTTTAGAATTTTGACCGACCATAGTTTGATCTGGGAGGCCTTTTTCAGACTTCAATATACCATTGGAAAACTATTTTCGAGTAGTATCCATCTAGGCCATTTGCACAATCACTTGACTATTTGTCTAAGGCAAAAGTAGGTTAGAATATAGGGCTCCATAAAATCACTTGTTCACCAATATGCTTGCAATCACCTGGGTTGTGCCACTCCTTTGATATCAATGCCAACATATTTTCAACAAGTCCACACAAGTGGATTTCAATGTGTGCTAACCTCACATCAATGCTTTCTAAAAACATCTGATAGTTACACCGAATTCTCTTGACATCTGGCAAGCTAGACATTGTAATTTTCTTCTTGTTTTTCCTTTAGCACCCTCCCTAACAGGGTATTTGTCTGCCAATATAAAGCCAAGGCTAAGAAATAGTGCTTCGTGCTTCCCTGGATGGTCCCTAAGTTAAGAATCCATGGTGATTTGTCTTCCATAATTTTAGAATCTGATAGGGCTTGCCTACCTCGAAAAATAAGAGTCTCCAACTAGCGAATATCCATTTGAGTTTGAGGTGGAGAAACGACATGGTAGGAATCAACGACATTCTGGGTTTGCTATTAACTTTGGTTGTGGCCTCGAGGGCCATGAATTCCCCCTCCTCGCTTGCTATGCATACACTGTTGCTGCATTATTGATTGATAGAAATAACCTCTATAGTGATGACACCCAAATACAAACTTGACTCAATAAAACCACAATCCTCACCTTGGGTGAAGCACATGTTCCAATAGGCCAAATGACAAATAACAGATAGAACCATGGCACCAGTAAGGGAGCACAAAATTTTCAATATAATTACCACATTTGGAAAGGAAACACCAAACATAACCCTGACCCCTTAATGCCCAAATAACCAATAAACCCCAGGGTATCAGAGGTCAGTAAGGGCCACTAGCCTGAATAGGATGACCAAGGATAGTGATAAGTCTCAACAAATTAAAGATACATGTAACTAAACCTGGATCACCTCCCAGGTTACACACCAAAGCACCAAACCAAAAACTGAGGTTACAATAACTAATCACAAACCGAGCACAATCAAACCAGGAAGCTATTAGAAAAGAGTCATGAGGATGGATACATAGAATACCAAATAAAGAAGTAACATACGAGTTTTTGGACAAAATAAACTCCTCAGACAGGTCTAAGGATGCCCTACCAATGTTTGCAGAGACTAGTAAGCAAGGAGCAACAATCAATGCAGGTCAGTTTGGCATTCTCCTTCTCCTTCGTAGTCTTCTTGTTCCACTAGAGAAATATCACTCCAAAAAGTGGAGATAACCCAACCACTTACGCACTTAAAGGAAATTCATACCCGTCTCCATCATTTGCGCCAAGGTCAAGGTGTCTTTCTACAACACACTTCAACCTTCCCTGCTGACCTACGCTTCTACTGGGAAAGCACATTTTGGGGCCTGACAAAGATGCCCAAAATACTAAAACTCCTACTCAAAATTCCTATTTTTGCAGAGTCCCTTGCTATTTTTCATGCCTCCCATGCACATTCAATAACAATCAAAGGGGTCGCCACGCCACTCCCTTGTCAACTCCCTACGTCATATCGGGGTGGCAGGCACACTCCCCCAACCCATCAACATTCTTGGGATTCACCCCCATTGGAGGATTGAAAATCATACATATAGAATATAAACGAAGATTCAATTAAAAAACATGTGATTTACCTTTCAAAAATGCTAATTTTTTGGCGAATATCGTTAATATAATCATATATATGTAAAACATAGGTGAATTTTAAACCAAATGGATGATTTTATTTATTTATTTATATTAATTTTTTATGGGAAATTTCACCAAAAAAAAAAAAAAAACAGTAACAAAGATAACACAAGCTCCTTCTTTCCTTGTCTTACATGTCCATCACCTAATCCACTTTGCCTTCCCTTTAACTCACCTTGAGAGTATGCTAAAATACATACATACATATATATTTTTTTTCCAGAGAAAACTTCCTTAGAAAACCTAAGGGATGCTTCCCCACATTGGTGGATAACATTCTTATTGAATTCACCATAATAAACTAGTGCATCTCACCCACTTGAATTCAAATTGAGCACATGTTGGCACAAAATTAGACAAATGCCCATTAACATCAACAAGTTGGGTGAACCCCTTTTTTCCCTAAAGTAAAATCTTATATAATCCCCCCTTGTCCCCTTGATATTTAGGAGGAGGGTCTCTCAATTACCAATGAATAATAAAGTTGAGGACTTTATTAGATTTGAACCAATGGCTTATGGATTCTTGTGACAAAATATGTTGGGCAAATGACTCAATTTATTGAGTTAATCTTTCAGGCACATACACATTTAAAGTGGCAACTTGTTTGGAGTTTACAACATTATTCAATGAGAGCGATCTAATGAACCAACCTTTTTATTAGTAAAAACTCAATATACTCAAACCATTTTATTCATTAAAAGCAAAAAAAAGTTATGAAGGTGTAGAATGGATTTTGATTCAACCACATATACATTTCTCATAAGATTATTAATAACTAAGTGCAACACACTTAATCGCTACCTAACCTAGAAAATGCTCCATAACTCCATATATTTAGTGATTCCATCACCACAAATCTCATACAGTTTAAACTTACTATATAAAGAAAGGAAAATAATATAGACGAGAGTTTCAATGAAGCATTTTTATCCTCAATCTCTCGGTTGTGCTTTGGGCGCTTTCCAACATAATATAGAAGATAAGTTGTAATGTTATGTTTTTGTGTGTGAAGCTGCTCTTTGGCCCAGTATGGTGTTATGTAAATATTTTGACTTGGTCAAATTACATAAAAATAAAAATAAAATAATTATTAAAATAAAATAAGAAAAAAAATTAGTGTTGGTGGTTTTTGGGCTCCATTTTTTAACAATCCATAGTTTTGCCAATGGTATTCTTAAGTAATATAACATAAGTAAAGACATGGAATGTATATATATATACGCGTAGTCTAACTATGAAATAACCTTTTTCAGTGGAATTCACCAAAATCTGACAATACAATTTCAATATCTTTTGTTGTTTAAAATACATGTCTTGGGGGTTTTTCAGAGTGCATAATCCATTTATGCATTCAAAAATGTATTTTAAGCATCAATAAATCACATTCTTCCTTGAAATAACCGTGAAAAAGGTTATTTTGTCTATAAGTTAGACAACGCCCATATGTGTGTGTGTGTGTGTGTGTGTGTGTGTGTGTGTATTCATCTTAATTTCAAATCTATCGAGTGTCGAGAGGGATTAAATCTCTCAAGTTTTACATTAAAAAAATGAGGTTTACACCATGAGAGATTTGATCCCTTTTGGTGCTTGATAAATCCAGAGTTAAGATAGATCTAGTTTGAGGTTATGCTATCATTTATTAAGTTGTGTAAATATTTTGATTCAGTCAAATAAAACAAATAAAATAAATAATTTATTGATGGATTTTTTTTTAGGTTGCAGGTTTACCCACCCATAGTATTTTGTTATGATGACGACTATTTAAAAACGTGAGGAAATCTATTATAAAATATAAAAGTAATCTATCTTAATTTCAAACTTGATTTATATTTGATAAATCCAAGAGTTGTCTCTGGTGCAGTTTTTTGGAAACTTTTACGGTGGGTTTTTTCAGTCTAATTTCTCTAAAATCCGGGAGGAATTTATTGAAATCACAAGTTTGATGCTTTTACGATGGGTTTTTCCTGTCTAATTTCTCTAAAATCCGGGAGGAGTTTATTGAAATCACAAGTTTGATACTTTTATGTTGGGCTTTTTCTGGTCTCTCTAAAATCTGGGCGGAATTGATTAAAATCACAAGTTTGATGGATAACCCATGCACAATCTAAGTGCCATAGGGTTTTTGAGGGTGCTGAATCCATATATATAGTCAAAAAATCAGTTTAAATAACACAAATCAAGATTTCACCTCAAGTTTTTTTTTTTCTATCGCGGCACCAAAAAGTCCAAAAAATGACACTAAAGAAAACTCCAATTTAAAATACTTAAAAGTTGGGGAGTTGTGTCTCAAGGTTTTAAATTACATTCCACACTAAACAGTCAAGAAAGGGAGCATACGTTTTTCATCTATATTCTGAATTCACGGGTTTCTGAGGATGAACAGAGGGATTTCGTACAAGCTTAAACGACACCATCATTGTGATCATTTGAATTGGAGTAGGTTGATTTGATGTTGTTGCGGAATGTTGAGCAAAGGATAAACAGTTTTAACCTGGGCAACACCATGACTTAAGCTAGTCCGCGAACTAGAGGCCTTTCCCGCCAGAACGGGCAATGGCACGTGATTTCCTGAGAATTGAGCTAGTTTGCCCGATGTAAGACCTGGTTCGAACACATTTCAAAGATCTTTGCAGAATTTCAGAAAAGGAGAGCACGACAACAATTATTTTAAGAATCTGCACAAAGAATTTTGTGGGAACTTTTCTGCTGCAACTTTCTTTGATAGGTTTCTCTTGGAGTGACAACGAGTTCTCGTTTGCTCAATGCAGTTGTTCGAGCAGTGTGGTCAGTAATGAGAGCAACAAACAATGAACAGTGAGTAGTGTGAGAGAAATGAGCTTTTATGCAGCATAAGTATTGAGCAACGAGCAAGGAGCAATGATAACCTGAACAACAGGGAGTAGTGCAAAGTAATCTTGGCATTATATAGACCTACATATTTCTCGAAACAGGTTGGATGAAAAATGCATTCAAACATGACAAAGGGACAAGAAATTTCAGAACATGTGGAGACAAATGATTTAGGACAAGTGAAAATTGCCTTATCCGCCAAAGCTGGGAAGTGGGTTTGGGTCAATGCCAAACAATATCGGGGCATTTTAAAACAAAGACTAACCCGTCTAAAATGGGAGAAAACAAGGAAAAAATGGTCTAAAAAGGAAAGTACTCGAGCCCTTCGCAAGAAGCACTCAAACAAGCACCCTTTGCAAGCACGTGGCAACAAAAAGTCCAGAGGAAAAGGAATTGATGATTCTGCCTTATATAGTCCCACATCCACACCTCTCACTTGGTCATCTGATCTTAATGTGAAAGAATTGTTAAATGCAAAACAAATGTTGGAGGTTTTAGAAGCTAAAAAGTAGGAAAGAGATCATAAAATTCATATAATAACAGTTGAGAACAAGGCTTTAGCAGAAAGCAATAAAGTTTTAAAAGAACAAGTTGCATTGCTACATGGAGCTCTCCTGATAGGGAAGACAGAATGACAACGCATGAAGGCGGATGTGAAAAACATAAAGAAATCTGTAGTGGAAAGTACATAGGTGGTGAATGTGAAATCATTTGAGGAAAAAGGGAAAATGATTGCCCAAATAAACAACCATGAAGAGAAAGTAAGAGAAGAAACGAAACGAGATTCCACCAAAGTTTCCAAAACTCAGGCTCAAGTTAATAGCAATTCTGTTAATAAGGAAGGAGAAACAAATATTCAGCTTGACAACATGCAAGATAGTGAAGGCAAGGAAAGACAAAATAGGGCAACGAACATAATTATTAAAGGGGTGAAGGACTATAGGAAAAATGAATGTACTCTTGACCTTGCAAGAGACTTCTTGAAAGACAAGTTGTTATGGCAAGGACAAATATGCCAAGCATGGAGGGTGGGTAGGTTTAACGGGGAGAGAACGAGGCCCATAAAAGTCATCATGCCTAGCTTGCATGATAAATATATCATTCTAAGCAAGAAACATCTCTTGAGGGGTTCTCGTTTTCTCCTAGAAGAAGATTTAACTGTAAAACAACAGGAGGAAATTTTAAAGGTTAGGGCAGCAAGAGATGAAGGTAAGAGATCATGGATTTATAAAGGAAAAACTGTCATAGCACGATTTGGACCTCCTTCCAAAACAAAGTAGCAAGATGGTAATAAAGAAGAGGCAACAAACTCTTTGACAGGAAATCAAAAAGCAAGTTCAGTATGGGAAAGAGGGGACAAAGACTCAAATGTGAGTCTTGCATGTCAAAATAAATAGCAATCAAGTCATACCCATGTTTCCTTAAGATTAGTTTCTTGAAACTGCAGAGGTTACCCATGGAGACGAGGACCTGGGTTAGGGCCTATTGCGGAAGATAGAGACATAATTTGCCTCATAGAAACAAATGAGCATGAAGGGTGCAAGACATCTATGTTTGAACGATACTGGAAGATGGCAGTGTGGAACAAGGCAACAGGGAATGGCAAAGAGCACGGGGGTATCATGGTTTTAGTAAGGGGGAAAGAAGGTCGTCTCATTCAGTTAGAAAAAGAAGACTCAAATAAGCAATTCATTTGGTTTAAAATATCATAAAATGGAAACCACATCAGAAATGCAACATGTTATTTTGCGCCGCAAGTTTCAAAATCTACAAAGGTAGAGGGTTGGACCACAAAGATCCATTTTCAGCCTTAAAAGTGGATATTGTAACATATTTGTAGCTAGGTGAAGTCCTTATAGTGGATGATTTCAATGCTAGGACTGCAAGTGAGTAAGCTAGCATTCTTTGTTGTAAAGATGATTGTGACCCTATTTGGCTTACAGAAGAGAGTAATCATCAGTGGGAAAGAACTTCAGAGGATAAGGGCTGCAATCTCTTTGGTGAACAATTGCTTACTTTATGTGGGGCCTTTAATTTAGTCAATTGTAATGGCTTGACTAGATAGGCAAAGTCTGGTAATTTCACTTGCAATACTTACAATGGAGCAAGTGTAGTAGATTATGTAATTTGCTCGCATGGTTTGTGTGAGAAAATGGTGGAAGTTTTGATTGGAGATTAGTTGTGAGACTTAAAATTAGATCACAAGCCAATTTATTTATGTTTCTTTTGGATTGGAAATAAACAATTAGAGTAAAAAATTCAGTATGTCTAACAAAATCTCCCACACGGCAAAATTCTTTTGACCTCAAAAAATTGTAATACCTTCAAAATGACGCTAGAGAGGCTCTTCGAGAAGGAGAAAATCACAATTCACAGCCTTCATAGTCATGAATTAACACATTTAATTCAATGTGCACTTGCAAAGTGCAAAAGAGCAAAAATTAAGAAGTCTGAAACAAATTGCTTTCCGGTTAATGCTTGGTTTGACGAGGAATGCAAAAAGGCAAGGAGAATGTGGAAATAGTCAAACAAGGATAACATAAAGTTCAAAACTTACAAACAATTATTAAGCTAGAAAAATACCAATTTCATGGTTTCAAGGAGGGAAGAACTAATCTTCCTTGGGAAAATTAATCCCAAATTATTTTGGAAGGAGCTCCAACTGAAAAAGATACAAACTGGAAATAGTATTACAACTTTTAAATGGTTTCACTATGCAAGACAACTCTATGAGCAGGTTCCCAAGGTTGACCCTCCCCCCTTGGTCAACACTGATACTGAACTCTTCACAGTACAAGAGGTAGAGATGGGTATCAAGAAGTTGGGTGTTGGAAAAGAAAAAGACTTAGCTGAACTCCAAGTAGAATATCTAAAGTGGGGCTCAAAGATTCTTGCACCTCACATTACAAAAATCTTCAACAACATCATAAAATAGGGGCTGCCCACAGATTGGACTAGTCTGACAATACCTCTTTTCAAGTGCGGTGATGTCAATAATCCCTCCAATTATAGGACCATCATGATAAGCCCTTTGTTTGCAAAGCCATTTGGAAGCATGTTAGAAAACAAAATTAGCAAGTGGGCAGAAGAAAGAGTAAGCGTGCTAAAGGACAAGTAGGTTTTAGACCTAAACATTCCACAGTTGATCATTGTATAACTTTAAGGCACATCATTGAAAAAGTTTGGGAGAAAAAAGAAGAAGTCTTTTGTTGCTTTGTTGATTTCAGAGAAGCGTTTGACTCGGTTCCTAGGGATAAGCTTTAGCACAGAATGGAGGAACTTGGGCTTCCTAAACATTTGAGAGTAGCTGTACATATGTTGTATGAAGAGGTGTAAGTCAAAATTAGAACTTCAACATGCATTTTTGAAAGTTTTAGAAGCGATATCGGGGTCAAGCAAGGTTGCCCACTGTCTCCTACCTTTTTTGGTTTATATATCGACAAGCTTGAGGAGTGGTTAAGTTCGCAAGGGGGTGATGGTATCTATTTGGGCAAGTTTATTATAAGGCTTCTTTTGTATGCAGATGACTTTATTGCTAAATCGACTCTTGGTTTGCAAGAGCACGTACTATCCTTTGAGCATTTTTGTAGAAGTGTGGAGATGCAAGTCAATATCAGCAAAACGAAAGTAGTGGTTTTCTCTAAGAAAAGAAAACGTAACCAACATAAGTTATACTTTGAAGACAACATTGTGGAAGAAGTTGCGGATTACAAATACCTCGGAATTGACTTCAACAAAAATCTAAGCTCAAATGGTTGTAGAAAGAAAAGAACTTTAGGGGGTTGGAAAGCATTTTATGCTTTTCAAAATAGGTGTAGAGAGGTAGAGTTATGGGACTGGAAAACCACTCAAACTCTTTTTGGTCTTTTAGTGATTCCGGTGATTCTCTATGGTTGTGAACTATGGGCCAGTAGTACATCCGACGTGCAATGGAGATAAATTGAGAAAATTCAGAAGCGTTTGATTACAAACAAATTCAAGATTAAAAGTGTTGTTCCTTATGTTATCTTGTTAAGTGAAACAGGCACTACTCCTGTTGAAGCAATTGCTATGGTGCGAGTCATAAGGTATTTAAAAAAAATTGAGCAAATGGAAGAGGGTAGATGGCCTAAGGTTGTCTTTAATGATAGATTGTGCAAGAGCAAAAGAACTTGGATGCAACAAAATAACAAATGTTTTAGTAAATGGGGTATTTGCTTGAATGTGTGTCCCATAAATAACAAAGAGATAAAAGCTTTTGTTATGCAAAAGTTCCACAAGCGTACTTGGGATAATAAGCTAGGAAGAAATAAAGAGTACTATATTGAAGTGTTTAATCCCACTCATAGTCATCAACCAAAAACATACATAGAGACCAATATCTCTCGGAGAGCCAAAATCCTTTTTGCTCAATTAAGGACTAATTCTCATCAACTTCGTTGTGAAACAGGGCGCTGCTGGAAAAGGCCAAAAGAAGTGTGGGAGGAAAGAGTATGCATTTTTTATTCTTCCGGAAAAGTGGAAACATAAAAACATTTCATTTTAGAATGTAAAGCCTTCAAAGACAACAAAGAAAATTATGTAGATATGTTGACAACGAGCTCTTTTAGCGAGGGGTTTGTCGAGAAGCTGGAAACATTTATTTTGAAACTTCACAGAAAAAGGGCCGAATGCATCAAGCAATGAAGAAGCAATGTGCCCCATAAACTATCTTTAACCTTATAGACATTAAAATAATTTTTCCTACCTAATATATCAAAATCTAATATATATCCAACTTTAAAATAGATGTAAGCCATAAATGAAATGAAATATTTCGTTTCTGTATTAAAGTTAAAAGTCAAACGCTTAGAATCCATATCTCTTGCATGGTAAACTTGTTAAAGTTTAACCTTACTAAACACGGAAACTGTCCAATTTTTATTATTATTGTACTTGCCACTTAATGGCACTGAGCGACGTTTGAGCAGGTTTGAAGCTGCAGCTTTTGGGTTGAATCATTGGAGGGTTGCAACCAGAAGAATCAGCGGCAACGTTGGCAATGGCATTACGAATATTCTTATTACTCATTGTTATGATGATGATTATTTCAGTTACAGCAAACATGATGGCGACGGAGGAGGATGAGAAGGGCAAAGGTAAGGGCAAGGTCAAGGTCAAGGACAAGGAGGAGGATGAGGAAGCAATCATAATAAAAGATTGCGGAGGAATCACATCGGAGGAGGAATGCTACTCTGCTGCTGCTTCTGCAGCATCATCCTTATCCTCGAGCAGAAAAAGAAGGAAGAGGCAAAATTTTAGTAGTTGTGAGTGGTGCAAGAGTGAACATATTGACGATGCATGCTTCAGCAGTTCAGAAGCTTGGAGATTGCCTCCCCAGATTTTTGTTTGCACCAAACGTTCCTCCTCATCATTACTGCTTTGACAACGATGCATTGCATTGTATAGGTGATGATGCCATTACGTCTCGTTCTCTCCGCGAAACCCTTATTTTTCCTTAAGATGTGATCTGTTTGAGAGAAAATCGTTATGTATCTCTGGTTGTTTGACCTGTAATAATCGAACTATTTTTCGCCACGCTGCATGAATTTAGTGGAGAAACTGCATAGACAATTAATATCTGTTACAGAGGAATTCGATTTTTTTTCCTAGTGTTTTCCTTTTTATATTGGAGTATTTATTTATTTATTTTTATGATTTTTATATTGGAGTATTTGTTTATTTATTTTTATGAAAGAGAATCATATCATCGATGCATCCTATAGATGGAATAATTTGTTAATACTGATAATCTACATTGATGCGGTTATGTATATATTATAATTTTGGTGAATTTGCTAAAAGCCAATGAATTGCCGAAACATGTTGTAGCTCTACCTAAACTCGATTGCATTACAAAATCTGTTATCTTGCCCCCTTAACAACAGAGTGAAGACGCTGCTATCTTGAGCCTTTGATAAAAACGGAATATTATCTCATAAATAAAAAAGGTAGGAGGATTAATAACAGAGCGAAGACGCTGCTATCTCGCGCCTTTGATAAGAACGGAATATTATCCCATAAATAAAAGAAGGGAGGAGGATGATCAGTCAAGTAAGTTCGTGCCCGTTTTTAGATATTACAAAATGTTAAATAAAATGAAGCTATTAGATCTGAGCAGACCAGAGGTCTGACTGTCACTGTGACATACACCATAGAATGAACAAATATATAATGCAAAGATGGGGACCTAGACCTGGAGATTTTATTAAAAAAAGTAGCTTCTTTGACTGTGACTTCTCCTCCATTGCCAAATGATAATTCCAAATTGACCCGCACACATTCAGGAGCTAGCTATAACTGCAGTCTAAACATATCCTCTTCTACCAGCTAATGCGTTTGCTCGGCTTTAATTTTCTCCAAATTGCTCTCAAGTCCTTTTAGAAGAAAAGCTCCCGGGCATTCACACTACTATTGTCAGGTTTCTGGACACCCTGTCCGGGTTTGCTTTGCAAGACAGATTTTAGCAAGTTTTTTTACAAGGAAATATTTGGGCAGATCCATTAGCAGACCCTAACGCCAAGAGGGTCCAGGAAAATTGATCCGTGATTTCGCAATAGCGAAGTGCTTTAGCAACAAGAACTTGACCAATTTAGCCAAGCCTTGGGGCTAGGACAGATTTTGACAAGTTAAGAACTAACTGTAGTCATGGCCATGGCCATCTCCTTGCTGTTGACGATTTAGATCCAGGCGGGGTAAGTGATAATCAGTTCTTCCTTACGACATTTCATCAAGCTAATTTGAGTTTCCCTGCTTGCGCAGATATTTTTTCCTCCTAACATGGGGTGATCGGATATTAAATATAATTCTGCCAACTTTGAGAAATTATGAAAGTTACTTCGTTTATTATTGCCTCGATGGAAATAATGCACCGAACATATAATGACTGTCTGCTTTACAAACAAGAAAGTACCCTGATTTGATATTACAACAGTTGAGACCTCTACTTGTTGTGGTAGTTGACCCATTTCCAATCCCCTAGATCCTAAACTCTGATTATATTTGGTTACTGCCAACTGGTATGAGGCAGAATTTTTGCCCCATGGCATTGGCTTAAATATTACAATGTTGTTGGTGGCTTTTACTAAGGCTTAACTTGAAAACATAGCAACTTTTCGTTATTTTAGGATGGCTGCTCCTTTCGATCCCCCTTGTGCTCTTTGTTGACGCCCCATCATATTTAATCACATGATGGTTGCAAGCTTGGATTCTAGCTTTAGCAGCTCTAAAATGTGCCATTTAAAGATAATATAACTATCACAAAGTTATCATAGCGGTCAGTCGCATTTAGTGTCTCCCACGTGATTGATTTGTGCTCCAAGAGCCCAATTAAGGATTAAGTGGAATAACAGCAAGAGCACCAGAAATTGCAGTAACTATATCTTAGACAGAAATTAGAAATATTACAGGATTCTTTCCTTCAGTATCCTCATGCATAACATGCTCCTCTTCATACTTAGATTCTGAAGTACGTTCTTCCTTCTTGTACCTTGTCCCGTAACCTGCAACACCATCTTGGTCAATGTTTCTTTGTTTTTCCAAGTTGAGTGATTATGGCTTCTGAGTTTTTTTCTTCATGTGATTTCTGGCTTCCGAGTTTTCCAAGCCTTGATAGAAACTAATCTTTGGCTCCAAGCTGATGTTGATACTTTGGAGGACTCTATTTCCCAGCTTCCCGAGGAGGTTGTTCCACGTCAGGAGGATAATGTCACTTTTTGGATAAGTATCAAGATTTGAAAATTGATTATGATCTGCTCCTTTGTTGGAAGAGATAGAAATCCATCCAGGAATTGCGACAATCTCAATCAGGGCCTTCAGTAAATGAAATGCAAATTTTGGCTGCTTCTGCTTTTGAGAAGCATAATTATATTTTTGACAATTGATTGGGTTGTCTTAATAAGCTTAAATAAACTTGTGCTCGTGTGTTAAAGGAAACTATTTGATGAATCAGAGGAGAAGGAAGAGGTGCTTGACACCTTGCAAAAAGATATTCAGTCTTCTTTTGATGCCACTCTCTTAGGCATTGCTGGCCATTCATAAACAATCTTCTCTTGAGTTCAAGAGGCATACTAAAGGCATCGGTTATGCAGATGGTGGACTTGGGGAAATAGAGATATGGTACCATTACTCTAATTGTTCTTGGGATTAGACTAACATGAGAAGACCTTGGATATTTTGAGACTTCATCATGAGATGCAATACACCTTGATTCTTCTGCAAATATTGTTTCACAAGATCTAGATCTTGCATAATCTGATTCATCTACCACTATTTTGGAGGAATCAAATCTTGCACCATCTGCACATCTATGTAAGAGCTTGAGTTTGACTCTTCAGACAATTCTTCCATTGTTGAGTCGTAGGACTCATATCTTGCACCTTATGTTAAGCCAACAACAACTTTTTTTGCCATCCATATCTCAGCTGTATCGACATCCTAATCATCAAGATGGGAAGCATTCTTGTTGTCCATCGAAGTAACAAAAGTCTTATTGGTATGCTAGAGTGCTTCTTACCAATTTGTAGTGAAGAGGTGTAGAAGGCAAAAGCTTGGATCCACATCAACTACTAGCAGTGAAGAGGTGTAGAAGGCAAAAGCTTGGATCCACATCAACTACTAGCAGTGAAGAGGTGTAGAAGGTAAAAGCTTGGATCCACATCAACTACTAGCGCCTATTGTCATTGGATTAACAATTGGTCATGGCGACATTAGAGCACTTTCTTGAGGAGATATTATCCAATTTTGTCATCCAATGTCCACCAATACAATGCTCATTTTTCATATTAATTGATCATTGATTATGCAGACTATTCTCTTGACAATTTATGATGGTAACCTCTTTTGCTTCTTTTGTACATGTGCATTTTATGATGAGAAGACCATCTTGGTTCTCGTGTTATTTGGAGCATTTGTTGAGCTTTGGCCATCTTGCCCTAAAAGATGTGTGGTCAGCTCTAATTGATTCCTTGATTGAAGCATTTTTGTTGATGTTGGATGCATGACCTTTGTTAGATTACTCAACCTAAATATGATTCTTGGTTTGTGTGATTTATACTCTTGTTGATCTTGACGCTCTTGCCTTAATAACATCCTTGTTAGATCATTTTAAACTCGAAGATGCTGTTTGGCTATAGGAAACCTTGTTACATAAAGATAAAAACCCTTAAAGTTGAGAACAACCAAAATACATCCACACAATAATAGTCACAAGAATATAGATAAAACCCTTAAGGTATGGTAACACCATCAATTCATGAGATCACTCCGCAATTCATACTTGCTACTATAATACAATACTCAACATGTCTTTGTAGAACGATACTTGTGCATTTATACTTTTTCATGAGTATTCTTAGGGTTTTATGCCAGCTACCCCTTTTTATTATTTTATTTCCTCTAACGACATAGTGGGTCTGTTCCATGATTTTGGCCACATTACATGCATTATTCCTCTTTGTACCTCCCTAGGTGCCCCATATTATTCTCCCTAGGTACATTAGAATCCATTCCCCTTCTCATGTTTTGTCCTTGAAACATTTGTAATATCCCTTACTGGAATTTAGCCTTAGGGTTGAAAAGAACACATGACAAATTTTGTATTCTAGCTAGTATCACAGTGTTTCTTTAACTTTTGCAAACAGAGATAATATTAAATGCACAAATAGTTTAGACAAGTATTTGATTACACCAACTTATACAAATAAGCCAATTCAACAGTAGGTTACAAGTAGATGATCCATTCAAAATACACTATAGTTTAAATTCACAATCTAATACTAATTGTGCCAGCAGTCCTTGCTGTCCTTATACTACTGTTTTGACCTTACAGCCAACTATGGTCTTGTTGGTTGACTGTTGAGAAATCTAGGGACAGCTAGATTAGCTGATTTCTCTTACTTTGTTAACTGCTTGTGATGTATTTTTACTTAACTTGATTAGCTTCATCTTACACTTGATTATTATTAGTGTTCTTTATTATCAAACAACTACCAAACAATAAAGTCAATGAGACAATAGGACACAAGATGTAGGTGATCAGCCAGGGCCAAAACCTCTTCAACTGAGAGGAAAACCCACAAGAATTCTTCTCTTCTTATAGAACTTCAATTGACAAATTCCAAGACCTATGACCCTTGACCAAGACCAAGTCAAACCTTGCTTTCAACAACTTCTGCAATTTCGACTTATGCAGCAGAGTCTTTTGGAACTTCGATCTTCCCAGCAAATTCTTCTGCAACTTCGATCTACCCAACAAACTCTTCTGCAACTTTGACCTGCCCAACAAATTATTTTACAACTTCGACCTGCCCAGCAAATTCTTCTGCCCAACAAATTTAGAAACCCTAACACGAGAGAGAGAGAGAGAGAGAGAGGTCCGAAAACTTTGATCTAGTTCTTCTTCTTTTTCGTCCTTTTCCAGCTTCTATCTTGAAAAGTTCAAACTTGCTTGAATGAGTCTCCAAATGAGGTCGAGTTCCTTCTTATTTATAGGCTTGTGAGGGGTACGAATTGCTATCTTTAGGCCGACTTGCCCCTTCACGTAGGCCGACTTGATCTTTGCACCATGACGAGGTCTTGGAGGGTCTTTTGACTCAAATAATTTTTCTTTGTTATATGTAACATGCCCAAATGGGTCTTCAATACATGACAATGACTCAATTGACTTTATGACAAGCCTAGAAGCACTCAATGTGTGCTTGAGCTAAAAATAAATTTCCCTTGAGCATGAAGCCCATGCCTCAAGAATAACAATAATATTTTTTTTCTTTTTCTTTTCATTAAATACATAAAATCATGATTACATATGTCATTATGAAGACCAAACCTAGTTACGTATATCAACACCCTCTCTTAACTAGGGAGGTACTCATAATCCATACAAGGTACTTGGACATTCTCAATCTGAAGAATTCTCATAAGAGTCGGATTGGTAACCCATCTGTATAGCATCATATCATCCAACATTGTCACATAGCAAGGCCTTGACTAACAACTCTATCTCTCCACAAGATCAAAGCACAATGCTAGCGAGACTAATGATTTATAGACACCTTCATCATTGTCTCTCAAGGAGCATACCTCACCTGGGTGTTCATAGGGTATGTCCTTCCAAGACTATTCTTATCTTGGATTCCCAGTCCTCAAAGGACATCGGTCCTCTAAGGCTACTCTTATCTTGGATGCCCTATCACATCCTCAAAGAGTATCAAATGCCAATTGCTTACCCAATACTCCATTCTTTCTTCCCAAGTGAAGTCAATAATGATGTGTCTATCTTTGCCTCTCAACTAGGGAGGATATTCCCATTCCAATGAAGGAATGTACCCATTCCTATAAAAGGAATGTACCCAAGCTCCCTCTTAACCAATGACTTGTCCAAGCTTCCTCTTAGCTAGGGACTTGCTTCCAAGTTTCTTTTTAATCAAAAACTTGCTTCTAGGCTCCCTCTTACCTAGGGACCTGTTTCCAATAGCAACTGTCTCTTCTTAGGTGGAGATCATGAGACTTTTAGTTGCTTATTGAGCTCCTCTTTTTGATGCCATGAAATTTATCTTCATTATTATGGAGCCTTCATCTGGTAGGGCAATGGCCATCCATCATTTTCCTCAAGTCAGTCATGCCATCCTTCCCCTTATCGGAAAGTGATTTTGTAGTCCACATCTGGCTTTCCTTCATACAACTACCTCTTCCACATCATGTTTTCTTTAGGATCTACCATCCCACCACATGAGTGCTAGTTGTAGGTGACATCCACAACCCTTTTTCCGGTAGCCTTGCATTAACCCATCCAGATGTTGTTCAAAAATTAAAATGAACATCAAATCAAAGTCACTTTTTGTGATGGCCCTTCATCATGACATCTGCTTGTAGCAACATCAACATCTTGCACACATATTGACACATCTTCAAGATATTCAATGTCAAGGGTCTCCTTTCTTTCTAGACTTCATTAAAGTCTTCATACCTTTTCCATGGAGATGTCATGGTCAACTCTCCTAGTCATCAGATGTTGATTTCCTTTTCTACATGCTCATAGTTGCATCTTTTGCGATCTCTTCTTTGTTTCTTCACAGATTGCTCCCCAGGAACTTTCATCCATAGTTCCTTCATCTTTGTCAACCACCTCATATTCCATATGAGGACATATTATGTTGATTTCATCTGGTCAATATGGGAACCATGCCCTCATGCATCTTTCCAATGAAAGAGATCCCTTTTCTACGATCATGCTCATGAGGTAGAGCATTCATCCGTGCTATCTGCAACTATATGATGACATGACTCAATCTTATCAAATACATGCATACATACCTCATTTCTTCTTTTTGGTCATCTAGACTTTCTTCAACAGTGTCCTTGATTGAGAGTACTTCAACCATCTTGACCTGCTGTACTTCTTTGTCATCATACCATCATCCCATGAATCCCATACAAAATGGAATTCTCAATGAGACATTTGCTTCTTCTAAGAGAGGCGAACCTTCCAATGAAGATTCCAATGGAGGATCTTGATTATCCTCATCCTACAAATGCTCCTTCCTAATGATGATGATACATGATGAGTTCTTTCTATGCTACATGACTTTTCTTTTCCCATAAGTATTACATATGCTTTCAATGAGGTTACCAAGAGCTACTTCCTTTTTATGATCACTGCTACAATCATGTAGACTTCTACATCAACTATCCTTTCAAGCTTTTCTAATGAGATCTTGTTTTAACAGTATGTTTCTAATATGATGCCATCTTCTACTAAGATGCATTCTATCAGGATTCTCATGTGTCCTACCATGATAGCTATATTTTACAAAAACCTAAAAAGAACTAGGCGGAGAAGACTTATCTCAATCATGGTAGAGATATTTTACTTCTTCCTTCTTGGATTTCTTCTTTTCAGCTTCTTCCACTTCTTCGGTGACATGGGCTTCTCTTCCTCTTTTGTTGTTGTCCTTCTTGAGTTTGGGACAATCTCTCTTGTAGTGCCCATATTCTTGACATCCATAGCATTGATCCTTCACCATATTCTTCTTCCTTTTCTGAGGACCAAATTTCCCAGACTTTTCTTTCCCGTTCCCCATGGCAGCATATGCTTGAGTTTGCTCATTTGATCCTACATCACTTTTTGCCTTCAACCTGGTTTCTTCAATTTTGCATAGTGACCATAGTTCATTGAATGGAGTAGCTTCCTTCCCATAGATGCTTGATGTAAAGTTACCCCATTCCTTTGACAATGCATTGAGCACTATAGTAGTCATTTCCTTGTCAGACATTATCTCTCCCAACCCTTGTAGTTGGTCTCTTATTTCAAAAACCCTCATAAAGTATGAGGCGATTCCTTCTTCTTTTGATATCTTCATCTTGTAGAGTTATTGTCTTAACGAGATCACTTCTCCTGTAGGGCTTACGGAGAACAATTCTACAAGCTTGTCATATATTTCTTTTGATGTCTCCAACTTTGATACATAAGGTATGAGGGGATCCTTGATGGATTCTGTGAGAATCCTTTGAGCCCTTACTTCCCTTTTCATATACTTTGCTAGAGCTTGAGCTTCTTCCTTTGGAGGTTTAGTGATTGTACCCTTAACATGTTCAACGATTTCATTCTCCATGAGGATCAAATCTATCCTCTTCTTCCATGCAAGAAAGTTTGATGACCCAACCAATTTGTTGCTTTCCTTGCAAAATGAAGTCATTTTAACAGATTCAAACATATATATATAAAGATACTTACTTGTTAAGTGAAGATGCCCCTTGATGTTAATATCTTCAACTTGATGCCTTCTTGATTTTGATGATGATAAAAGATGTCTTCCTTCAAAAGTGATCCTTCAACAAGAGGGAGATCTCTTTGATTCCTTGATGATGATGATTACGCTTCTTCTTGCTTCTCTAGAATGTAGAGATTTTTAGATGCTTCAATGTGTGGTTCTTCTATGGATGAGGTAGGGTTTTGAGTTCTTCTTAGTTCCTTCTAGTTACGCTTGTCAAACTTACAACTTCATATATTGGCCCTAACTCAGAATTTTTGGCTAGCTGTTGCAAACTTGCAATTTTGGCTCGTTGTTGCAGACCTACAATTTTGGTTTCTTCTGTAGAAACCCTAGGTCACAAGTGTGGCTGGAATATGGACAAATTTGCCTCCTATTGACTTCGCTTGACCTTGACTTCTTCTCTTGAAATTTCGACTTGCTAAATAGTCATTCTTTAACCCAAGCTTTGGCTCCTTTGAGTCACTGCAATTTTTCGGCTTCAATTGCTGCAGAATGATGCCCAAAGCTTCGCGCGTGTAGAGGAGATTTAGCTCAAAAACAGATAAGAAAATGCTTTGCTCTTCTTCCTTCTTCCTTTGCTGGGTATAAGGCTTCTTTCTCTATCTTGATCAAACTCTTCTTGATGCTTCTTAGATGCTTTTCTAGTGCTTCGACCCTTGAGTGTCCTTCTTTAAGCTGCCTTTCCTTGTCTTGTTACCTTAGCTCTGATACCATGTTGAGAAATCTAGGGGCAGCTAAATTAGGCTATTTCTCTTACTTTGATAACTGTTTGTGATGAATTTTTACTTAACTTGATTAACTTCTTTTTATACTTGATTATTATTAGTGTTTTTTATCATCAAACAACTACCAAACAATAAAATCAATGACACAATAGGACACAAGATGTAGGCGATCAACTAGGGCCAAAACCTCTTCAATTGAGAGGAAAACCCACAAGAATTCTTCTCTTCTTATAGAACTTCAATTGACAAATTCCAAGATTTATGACCCTTGACCAAGACCCTCGAAGACCAAGTTAAACCTTACTTTTAGCATCTTCTGCAATTTCGACTTACCCAGTAGATTCTTCTGGAACTTCGATCTTCCTAGAAAATTCTTCTGCAACTTCAATCTTCCCAGCGAACTCTTCTGCAACTTCGACCTACCCAGCAAATTCTTCTGCAACTTCGACCTGCCCAACGAATTCTCCTGTCTAGCAAATTCTTCTGCCCAACAAATGTAGAAATCCTAACAGAAGAGAGAGAGAGAGGCCCAAAAACTTCGATCTAGTTCTTCTCCTTTTTCGTTCTTTTCTCGCTTCTATCTTGAGAAGATCGAACTTGCTTGAATGAGTCTCCAAATGAGGTCGAGTTTCTTCTTATTTATAGGCTTGTGAGGGGTACGAAAACCTATCTTTAGGCCAACTTGTCGCTTCACGTAGGCCGACTTATCTTTGCACCATGACAAGGTTTTGGAGTCTATTTTGACACAAATAAATTTTCTTTATAATATGTAACATGCCCACATAAGTCTTCAATGCATGGCAATGACTCAATTGACTTTATGACAAACATAGAAGCACTCAATGGGTGCTTGACCTAAAAATAAATTTCCCTTGAGCATGAAACCCATGCCTCAAGAATAACAACAATAAATTTATTTTCTTCTTTTCATTAAATACATAAAATCATGATTACATATGTCATTATGAAGACCGAACCTAGTTTCATATTTCAACAGACCGAAATCCCTCACTTCTTTGCTGCCTCAATTGCGTTGTCTCACTGCTTGTTGCCACCATCCATTTAATTACCAAGTTGCTAGCAACCTCTTGCTTCCACCAATCTAGGCCTAGGAGATGCCCCAGACCATATCTGCTGCCACAACCAAGGCTGGAGAAATGATTCACTACCACTACAGTGCCCTAGAGATACTATAATATCCCTTAAGGAATTTCGCTACCCAGTTAGGGCCTTGCTGCCACAGAAAATACACCTCCAAGATGACTGCTGTGTCAGGTAGGGTTTCGCTGCCCAATTAGTGCCTAGCTGCCACAGAAAAGACACCTCCAAGATGGCCGCTGCCTCAAGTAGGGTTTCGCTGCCTAGTGAGTGCCTCGTTGCCATAGAAAAGACACCTCTAGGATGGCCGTTGCTTCAGGTAGGATTTTGTTGCCCATACAGTGCCTCAGAATCTTTGTTGTCACAGACTTGTTGCCTTAGAACCATTGTTGCCACAAGATAGATGAATGCTACCTTAGAAATTATGCTAAACATAGTAAAGAGAAAGGTGGATTGGTTATGGTGGAATCTTTCACCACTGAAACCAATCAAAGAAAAGGGGGTTTAAAACCCTCAAGAGCCTCAGTTCACAAATCAGAAAGAACTACAATTCATGATGATTAAAATGAATTTTCTCTCCTCTTATTATAGATTCCCTTTGGGGTCTTTCTTTCGAATTTTAGTTTGAGGGGCTAATAAGTTTCCCTCTATTTTCCCCAAATTTGGCTTTTATTGCAAGTTTCCCCCCATTTACCCCAAATTATCTAATGTTACCCACAAACATTAAATAATGGGTTTCCCCCTTTACAAATGACTATAGCCTATGGGGTTGGATAGGCTACTTTGCCCTCCCTTGGGTCATTTAGTTAGAAGATGACATTACAGTTCCCCCTTCTCGATATTGCTTGCCCTCAAGCAATTGTAGATTTTGCACATCAATACCATGATCCCAAATATTTTGATCGTCAGCTTCAGTGTATTTATGATACTTCGTATGGTCTACCCAATCCTGTTGTCATGTTCCCATTTTTATTCTTCTTCATAGTGCAACCAGGGTGGATTTCTAGGGTAGGAGATGGCCTGGTCAGTGGAGTAGGTTTATGTCATCAGGGGTCTCGATGGACTTTTGAGGAGTTTTTATGGGATTTGATGGCATTCGCTTCGCATATTCCATCATCCGCATAGTTTGCCTTTCGTTTTGTTGCATTCCGACAACTTTCAAAAATCAACATTATTATTGGGCATAACTTAATTAATTATGCTTGAGGTGGCATTCCAGGGAGAATAATTGATAGAACACCTCAGTGTAATATCTCGTTGGAACTGGAACAAGAAGATCTATAGGATGGGATGCTGAGAAGAGACTTCCAGTGGTCGAATAGAGTATGGTGGGTGATTTTCCATTTTCCTTAGTTAAAAATGACTTTAATTAGTTATTTAATTAAGGAAAAATAATTGATTGGAGAAAAAGGGCCAAAATTGACTTAAGTGAAATAAAATAAAATTAAAGGTCACTTGATAAAGTCAATAGAGGAGCTTCTAGAATAATAATAAAATAATATAATAAGATGCTTCTAAAGGCTTGGAGATCTATCCATGAGATCTATAAAAGAGGAGGAGAAGGTCATTTGTAGACATCTTGGCTTTGATAGGTTACTTTGTCCTCCCTTGGGTCATTTAGTTAGAAGATGACATTACAGTTCCCCCTTCTCGATATTGCTTGCCCTCAAGCAATTGTAGATTTTGCACATCAATACCATGATCCCAAATACATTGAAGCTGACAATCAAAATATTTGGGATCATGGTATTGATGTGCAAAATCTACAATTGCTTGAGGGCAAGCAATATTGGGAAGGGGGAACTGTAATGTCATCTTCTAACTAAATGACCCAAGGGAGGACAAAGTAGCCTATCAAAGCCAAGATGTCTACAAATGACCTTCTCCTCCTCTTTTATAGATCTCATGGATAGATCTCCAAGCCTTTAGAAGCATTTTAGTATATTATTTTATTATTATTCTATAAGCTCCTCTATTGACTTTATCAAGTGACCTGTAATTTTATTTTATTTAACTTGAGTCAATTTTGGCCCTTTTTCTCCAATCAATTATTTTTCTTTAATTAAATGACTAATTAAAGTCATTTTTAACTAAGGAAAATGGAAAATCACCCACCATACTCTATTCGACCACCAATATCAAAGCCAAGATGTTTACAAATGACCTTCTCCTCCTCTTCTAACTAAATGACCCAAGGGAGGACAAAGTAGCCTATCAAAGCCAAGATGTCTACAAATGACCTTCTCCTCCTCTTTTATAGATCTCATGGATAGATCTCCAAGCCTTTAGAAGCATCTTATTATATTATCTTACCACCAATATCAAAGCCAAGATGTCTACAAATGACCTTCTCTACTCCAACAGTTGCCCTAGGACGGAAACCGTCGTTTATTGATTTTTAGTTCTGTTTTGGAGGCTGATTATGGCATTGTTGTAGATCTGTTATATTTTTATTTTACATGGCAATCTTCTGTTGAGTGAATGATAATTTTTTGAAGGGTTGTTCCAAATTTTCTTCATTTGGGACATTACACCTCTACACAAATCATGACGCTTTCCACACAACAGTAGATCCAGATCTTCAGGTTCTAAAGCTTGAAGGAACTGTTCGAGCGGAAAATTCCCAAGCAAATCAGAAAGCCCCTGGACAAAGCATTTAACTTGCTCTGCAACTGGTGTCACAAAATGACATTGAATCAGCAGTTTAACATATCGATGCTAATTCTCACTATTTACAATCAAGTCCCTGCCCCCTGGATAAAGTTCCATGACCTTTTGGTTCTGTTACAAACATGAGTCCTAATAGATCCGAGTCTAGAATATCTAAATTCATTTCCAATATTTTCTCGCAACTTGAATCTAAGTTTGAATCTGCATCTTGTGTATCTTGCCAGGAAATAGAGAGACCAGCCAATTTTTTGAAGAATCTTAGGGTTAGGACTGTTTCAAAATGCACCCAGTAGATCTTTGAAGTTTCTCTCCCTCTGGATGGATTTAGTGTTGATCCTGCCTTCTCCAAAACATAGCAAAGATGTAGCTCATTTTGTTGCATCCAAAAACACTTGAATTGCCCATAAGGTTTCATTGGTTTCAATAAAAATATTTTTCTCAACGTGGCAGATCTGGAAGCTTGTATCATTTCTTCCAGCTAGATCTCCAAGGACGAGGAAAAACAAGTCCTGCAAGTGAAGGTTTCAAGAGTACTATATTTTGACACAAGTGTAGGGTTATATCATTGTATGATGTATAAGAGAATAGACAATATGGGAAATCCATTCCTCAAATGTTTTTCCATGATTCTGCCAAAGGGAGACATCTTCTAAAGGAGCAACATTATCAGTAAATTTTGATTGAGCTTCAGTTGATAAACGTTCTACAAGCTTGACATTAACTCCCTTTGTCAATATCCCAACATATGATCTCTCATTTGCAGCAAGGGATTGGAGAGCTTTTTGTCCCTTAGAAGCAAGAGACTTTGCATGTCCAGACACTGTAACGTCTTCCAAGAGGTTTGGCACAGGCCCCTTTTCAAACTCCTCAGTATTGTTTAAAACTGCATGCTCACCCACCATACTAGAATGGTTCACTGAAGGGGAAGATAATTTTTTCTTTGAATGTGGCATAGTGTTGTTTTTGCTTGTCACATTGGTTATTGCCTTGAACATTTCAGCAGTATCTTCAGTTGTGAGATCAGGAGTTCCATAACTGAGGACTTCTGCTCTGTCTATTGTTTCTGCAGAATGACTGTATTTGCAGGCATGTTGAGATATGTCACTAGTCAACATATCATTTAAGGCATTCACTGCTATGGATTTATAAGCATCATACTAATTTGCTTTCCTAATGTTGCTAAAATACAAGTACTGCATGCTGTTAATGTCAAATGGTCTAGGCTTTGCAGATGGAATTATGAAAGAGTTGTCCATGTAAGAATTTGATTGCAAGGTTTCTGCATCATCATTTGTCCCTGGGTTTCTTTGCAAAACATGCGCATCAGCATAAATGGAAGATTCAACACTTTACATTGTGCATATTGCTTCTGACAACAGCTTCCTAGATTCCAAGAGAGAAGAGTGGGTTGAAGCATCTGCACTGCAGCAGCTTCTAATGATTTTGCGGCTTTTTCAGCTTCTGCTATTAGTAATTGTGCCCGCTCAGCTGCTTATCTTTTCGTCCTCTCAATGGATGATTGATTGGCTCGGAGTTGTTTTATTCTGTCCATTTTTTCGCTTGCCAATGGGGTCTGAAAAAGGAGTTGGGGACATCTTTTTGTATTTAGTCAGTACTGTTGAAAATTTAGAAGATTTTTCTGCAGTTGATTGAGCACCCTTTTTTAGAGTTTGTTTCCTAACATCTCTTCTGACAGATGAGTGTGGTATGTTTCTATATACCCTTTGCATTCTAGAGCACACCCTTTGCCAGTAATCAGGATCTGCCCATTTGGCTTTGATTGCCTCTGATGTTTTCTTCTTCTGCTCAACTGATTAGGGGCCCTCTTGTTCTCACACTTCTGCTCGTCAACTTGCAACCAACCAATCTTCATGCATCTTTTCTTCTGCAATATTCTCTTCCCACTCAGCAAACATGTTTCTTGTAATTTCTTCCTCTTAGCCGTTTTTCGATGGCCTTTCTCACTGCTATTCCAATCATCATCTTTGTATCCTCACTCCGAGGATGACCGCCTTAGTCTATAATTTTCTTTCTATCCATGGGGTCTTGCATTGCCCGTTTAGTTCTTTCCCGTATCAGTGCAACAGTCTCTGGGCTGTGCCTTCTGCCTTTGTTACAGGGTACTTTTCCTTTATTGGCTTTACTGATTCTTAATCTCCATTGATCCTTCTTGGAAGGTATTTCTTTCGTATCATCTATAGATATTCTATCTAATCCACTCTGTAATCCGCTATCTATGTTTACATTCTCTTCGAATACAGGATGAGCATTCTCTATCAGTGAAATCATCGTCACAGTGTTGGTCACAATGGATCCCAACATTATCAGATATCTGGATTTGGAAGCTCCTTGGCTGGAAAGTTGTAGTCCAGTCTTCCGTTTTGAGGATAGTTTATTGTTTTTATCACATTTATCATTAGCAAAGCTTGAACTGCCATTTGTAGCAGAGCCTGCACCAAAGCTTCCAAAACTGATCACTGTATGAACGACTTCAGGAACTTGGAGGTGATTTGGTAATGATTACATGTTGTTCATCCCTAACATTTAACTCTTCAAGTTTCTCCTGCAACTTTGCAGTTTGATCTTCCGAATTTGCAGAGATAGGCGATATGCTAGCGTCAAAATCTCTAATGTTATTAGTGGATGTACCAATGACCCCACATATAGGCAGCAAATTTTGGTCAATGGACTTTGGCTTCCAATCCTTGTTAGATCCAACAACTTTTTGATGATGAACAGCTGTTGCTGAGACCTGCTATTGAAGTGACCTCCTAGAACAGAACATCTGGCTCGAGAAACTCCAAGCATGTCAAAAGAGGATGGCGACGCTTGTGCTTCAGACAGGCGATCCTCATCTAACTCTAAAAGTTGGCTCACAACAAACTTCAAAGTCATGCAAAATAGATTGTGTTACTGCTGGAGCGGGCTTATCATTCAGAGATGAATTCACCATAGATCCAGTAGACTCATGTGATATATAGTTAATCAACCGTGATAACTGCATTAAATTAGACGAAACTAAGCTACTGTCAGTGGGAACAGCCACACCTGAAAATTCGGATGATCGTTGCCACACTCCAACCGTTCCAACATCATGTTTAATCATTCTGTGTAAACCTGGAATACAATGGTCATGTGATGGCACAAGTACATGATCTGAAGTGCACACATAGACTCTTGAAACGAAATTGGACCAATTTGAAGAAGTGGAATGCCGCTCAACAATGTATACTGCCTGTTCTTGTAGTGATTGAGAAGTAGGTGTTGAACGCATGATGCACTAGTTGGTTTTATATCAGCCAACTTCCTCTTGACATTTGAGATGGGTGCACATATGCCAGATCTCCATTCGATAAAATACGATTTATGTTAGCAGGTGCTGGAAGAGAGCTTCCTTCAGAAGCAAATGCAACAAACTTCTCGTTTTGCAGTGTTGTGGATGGAGGCAATGCAGAAATGGAGCCTTTGTTAGTGTTCTGATGGAATTTATTATCCCTTGTTATACTTGAGCCCCTAGCAACAATCATCTGTCCTCTTTGGAGGTTACCATTCTTTACTAAATGATCTAGATGCTCATTTCAATATGTTTGTACAACAACTCCATTTGCCAAATACTTGCCCTTTTTATCATCTTCACGAACAGACTTGCAGATGCACTCTTTTGGAATGTTTTGCAACTCTTTTGGCTGAGATTGGATCGGGCTATGATCTTCTACAGAAGGCCTCCCAAGTTGATTTATGCAGGTCTTCGTACGATCCTTGTTAGAAGGCGCTAGTAATATAAAATAATCTGGGTGTGTCTTTGCCTATGCGCCAACTTGATCTATCATTTTTGTTAGCTTCTTGTTATGATCTTTGAATTTTTGCCAAAACTCTGCGTACTCCTTTCCCAACGGGGAAACTAATTCCTGATGCAACATTTTCAACATTTTTAAAATAAGCTCTCCAGGCTGGCAGGAGAGCCAGCTCTGATACCACTGTAATATCCCTTAGGGGAATTTACCCTTAGAGTTGAAAATAACACATGACAAATTTTGTATTCTAGCTAGTATCACAGTATTCCTTCAACTTTTGCAAACATAGATACTATTAAATGCACAAATAGTGTAGACAAGTATTTGATTACACCAACAACTTATACAAGCCATTTCAACAGTAGGTTACAAGTAAATGATCCATCCAAAACACACTGTAGTTTAAGTTCACAATCTAATACTAATTGTGCCAGCAGTCCTTGCTGTCCCTATGCTACTGTTCTGACCTTACAGCCAACTATGATCTTGTTGGCTGCCTGAAATCTCTCACTTCTTTGCTGCCTCAATTGAACTGTCTCACTGCCTGCTGCCACTGTCCATTTAATTACCAGTTTGCTAGCAACCTCTCGCTTCCAGCAATCCAGGCCTAGGAGATTCCCCATATGGTATTTGCTGCCATAGCCAAGGCTGGAGAAATGATCTGCTGCCACTACAGTGCCACAAAGACACTATGATATCCCTTAGGGAATTTTGCTGCGACAGAAAATACACCTCCAAGATGGCTGTTGCCTCACGTAGGGTTTCATTGCCCAGTTAGTGCCTCATCTCGCCATAGAAAAGACACCTCCAAGATGGCCGCTGTCTCAGGTAGGGTTTCGCTGCCCATTTAGTTCCTCACTGCCACAGAAAAGACACCTCCAGGATGGCCGTTGTCTCAGGTAAGGTTTCACTGCCCATACAATACCTTGTAATCTTTGCTGTCACAGACTTGTTGCCTCAGAACCCTTGTTGCCACAAGATAGATGAATTCTGCCTCAAAAATTATGCTAAACAGAGTAAAGAGAAAGGTAGATTGGCTAGGGTGGAATCTTTCACCACCGAAACCAATCAGAGAAAAGGGGTTTTAAAACCCTCAAGAGCCTCAGCTCTCAAATCAGAAAGAACTACATTTCATGATGATTAAAATGAATCTCCACCCATATTTTTATAGATTCCCTTTGGGGTCTTCCCTCCTAATTTTAATTTGAGGGGCTAACAAGCTTCCCTCCATTTGCCCCAAATTTGGCTTTTATTGCAAGTTTCCCTCCATTTATCCCAAATTATCTAATGGTACCCCAAAAACGTTAAATAATGGGTTTCCCCCTTTACAAATGATTGTAGCCTATGGTGTTGTATAGGCTACTTCGTTCTCTGTTGGGTAATTTGGTTAGAAGAGGACATTACAACATCGGTGGAAACCATATAATATGATCTGTTTTGATAAATATAATTCGAGCAGGGGCTTCTTGCATATGTTAGGTGTGAATGTGCGAGAAGTAGTTCAAGACAACTTCTAGTGACCACTTAGTAAAAGTGGGAAATAAAACCATCTTGTAATTTCATTTAAATAAATACAGGTTAAAGTCAAATTTCCTTTATTCTTCAAGTTGTTGAAATTGGGTAGCTTGGGAGGTACTCCTACAAGCCTTGGGTGCTAGGTTTGTGAGGGGAAAACCCACAAAAGGATATGTTTGTGGGCAAAGTACCCAAGTGTTGGGGATTTCACCCAAAGTTGTTGGCTTAGAACCCAAGATAACTAATGTTATTCTTCTAATTTGTTATTGAGTGGTAAAGTGAGGGTTTCTTGAAGGACAAAGAAGACCCCCATGACAATTAGACAAGAGATATAAATAAGAGGCCAAAGGAGTGGCCAAGTCAAAAGTGGAAGGACTCATTTTTTGTAAGCAAGAGATCTGCCCTAGGGAACCGTAGCCTAAAAGTACAGCCTCAGGAGCAAAGGGACAATTGAGAGAGGCCGAGTTTTCTATGTCTTGGTGAGCTAAAGGGAGATGCTGCCAATAGCTGAAGACCAACCGAATTCTGTGAGTGAGTAAGGGATGGATTGCAAGACTGTTTTGTGTGATCTATGAGTGAAGAAGGTTTTGTTTTGAAGGTTGAGTTTTCTATAAGAGGCCTCTTTTAGATAGGTCTGGCTACAGGCCTAAAGATCAACGCACAAGTCATCCCTAACCCTAGGAGCAGGGTCACAGGGCATCCCAAGTAGGGTGAGGGCCTTAGTAATTGTGGACGGAGTTGGCTGAAGGGTATTTGAGGAGGACCGAGTGCCTTCAAGCCTGAGTCAAGTTGGCCAAGTTGGTTGAAGGTTGTTGTAGGAACTTTTTGATGTAAAGTTGTAAACAAAACAAGCTGAGTTGAGGACAACAAGAACAAGACAACAAATAAGGGCTAATCAGTGGCTGTTATGATCAGTAGATTGAAAGATACAACTGTGGACAGAGGTCTAAAGGAGTTGATTTTTGTGGATAAAGAGTACTGAAAGGGCTAATTGCCAAGGAATGCAAACAACAAGTACGCTGAGTTGTTTTGTCTGTGTTTTTTATGGGCATATGAGGGCTTGAAGGATTAGGCCTCAGCCGTAGTTGTATTAGTCAAAGGAAATTCTTGTATTTTGTTGTATATCAACATTTGTACAGGGGTTGTAAAGGGCCATGATCCCTAGGACGAGAGCCCTGAGGTTTTCTTGTTAATGGACAAATAAGAAACGTGATTTGGGCCAATAAGTCTTGTGTACTTTATTGATTTCTTTGTTGTTATATTCTTCTGTGCAAAGTGCTTCATAATTGAGCATCTCTTATTTGTTTATGTGCTTGGTTAAGTCATAGACCTGACCTAGGATGTAAGGAAACTTCAACATGCTATCAGAGCTACTTTGAAGGGTAGTTGGATCAGAGTGTGCACAGGGATCAACCTTAAGAAGGATCTGAGTTGACTTGTTGTTGAAGGACAAACTTGTCAAAGGTGGTTATTGGCTTGATGTATGAGGACCGATTGGATGGGTTGTCCAACTCATAGTTTTAAAAATCGGCCGGTTCAGACCGAAATTGACCAAACCGACCGGTTAGATAGCACTGGCATGATACCGGAATAAAAAACCCGATTCATTGGCTGGTTAGGTGCCAAACCAGCCAATTCCGACACTAACTGACCAGGTCGACACGCGTGGAGTTGGGCGGTTTTGTGGGGCCCGCAAATGGTTTCTTAAGGTGGTTTTGCCCAAACCATGGGCAAATTTCCCTCCAAATTTGCTCACTTACAATTATAAAAGCAGGCCCAGGTTCTCATTTGTCTCACACAATTGATTTCAAGTGTTCATGAGAGTTTGAGAGCTTAGGCAGTGCTGCATGAACCTTGAGTTTTGGAGCAACAACAACAAGTTTGGAGGTTCTTGGTCATCTTGGAGGAGCTTTCTAGTGTAGTTGGCATCTTTGAGAGGAGACTTCATCAACTAGTTTTCATTTCCAATCTTCGAGGTATCATTTTCTCCTAAAAAATTTCCATATTTATTGGTCTCTGTTTTTAATTCTTTTCCTCTCTTTCAAGTTTCAAATCTCAAGTTAAAATGCATTAAGGAAGAACTAGAAGGATAGTAGTTGATCATAGGTTTTTCATTTTCCTATTTTATTTACAGATCTCTTTCATTCAAAATCTGAAATTTCACCATCCATTATGGCCCCAAAAGCCAAAGATGCTGCATGGGTTCACTATGATGTTGATGGCAAAATGTTGTGCAAATATTGCAAGCACGCAATGGGAGGAGGGTGTATTTATAGGTTGAAACAACACTTGGCTGGTATAAGAGGCCAAGTAACCCCTTGTGATGCACCAAATGAAGTCAGAGGGCCTATTAGGAAAGAATACCTTCAAAAGTTTGAGAAGTATCATGAGGCAAAGTCTAGGGAAAAGGCTATTCAAGATGAAATTGCAAGGAAGAAGGAACTTGAGGAAGTTATGGCTAGGAGAGAGAGAGAAGCAAGTGGGTATGATGCTTTTGACTTTGAAGACTCCTCCAATCCCCAAGATCCCTTTCGTTATGTTCCTCCCTCCCTTGGGTCTTGTTAACCCTGCTGCCTAGACCTACCTTCAAGTTAGTGAGAAAAGCCTTCAACCCCACTTTCTAGACAATAACATCCCCCAAGCATCAGGTACATCAATCACCACAATATCCATGGTGATCACAATGTCAGGATGTACAACCAAGTGGACTTGAAGATCTTTTATCAAACCACAAACTTTAATGATCTTTGAATCCATTGCACAAATGTCGTGGTAGGGTCTAAAAATCCTCAAATTTAACTGATTCATGACTTTCTTAGTTGTGACACAAGACGATGCCCCAGAGTCAAACATACAATTGTGTAAAAGCATTCCATTGACCAACATAGTGATGAAAAAGGTTTGTGGTCTCTGTTATCTCTACACATATCACTATTTTCCAGAGTGATAGGGGCATCCTCATATCTATCCTTGGAAAAATTAGACATTTCTTTTCCATTGGGAGCATCATTGGCTTTCAACAATTTATATCTTTGGAAGGAATCTTCATGATTTCAGTGGCAAGAACTAAAATATTAGCATTATTAATCCATCCTCTCAAGTCAATATTCAACTTCGATGTGGGTGGAGTGAAAGTTTTACTATGATTTCTTTCTTTATTCTTTCCCCTTTCCTTATCCTTGGCTATCTCTAAAATCTGAGTTGATGAAGGCTTCTCTCCATATAACTTAGTGATCTTATCCAAACCTTCAAAATTCTTTATACTATAGGAGGATGGAGTCTTTTTATTTACCTTCTGACTACTCTCCATAACTCCCATCCAATTTTCCAAGGACAAATGATGCTCTTTTCCAACTACATTGATTTGCTCACTTGTTCCCACCATATCTCCTTCTAGGATCCTTCTTGCATAAGGACAAGTGAGTTCATCATGTATGTCATCACAAAGGTCTACAATAAGGCATGGAATCATCAATTAAGTTTGTAGAATCAAGTGGATTAGGTGGCCTATGGTCATTGGGAGGTCCTCTCTTTTGCCATCTATCATTTCCTCTATTTGGGAATCTCCCACCTTGATTTCTTTCCATGGTCACTAATCGATTTTGGATAGCATTCATTTGACTGGTGTGATTTGCCTCCATACTCTTGATGAGTTGGGTTAACTCCTTAATAGGATCATGTGTAGTCTCTTCTTTGGCCTTGCCTTTGGAATCATTCGGTTTCGACAACCCTTTAGTGAAACCAGGAAGTCTAGATTTTCTTGATTGCTTTCTAGCCTTTTCCATTTTTAAGGCTTCAGTTTGAGCCTAAATTCACAGGCTCCTTCCTCCTCAACTCATAAGCAATGTCAACACCAAAAACATCAAGATATGAGCATAAAAGAAATTCATCAGGAGGTTTAATAGTAATAGACATGCTTTTTACTAATCGATTGAATCTCTTGTTAAACTCCTCCATGGTTTCGTTCTCATTTTTCTTCATATTGCTAATGGCGTTGATCAAATGCCTATTTTCCTTCTTCTCTCCAAACTTATCTAAAAATGTAGTTAGAATGGCTTGTAAAGAGTTATATGAGTTAGTAGGTTGCTCAGTGAGCCAATCAAAGAGCATCCTCTTCTAAAGATAAAACAAAAAGTCTCATCTTCACATCCTCATAATTAGCAGTATTACACCATTTAAAGATACAAACATTAAAGTTTTTCAAATGTGATATAGCATTAATGGCATTGTTACCTTGAAAGGAAGACAACTTTTCAATATCCTTGTCAGGGATATTGTGAGGATAGCCATTTATGTTAGTGAAGTCACAAGGAGCAAAAAGATCATTCATGATGTTAGGCTCTACTTTTTCTTGAAAAAACAAATGAATATCAGAAGTAGCCTTTTGCCCAAGACTAGCAAGAGCTCTACTATGAGAAATTCTATTCAACCTCTCTCTAAAAACTTGATTACTCAACCTCTCTCTAAAAACCCTTGCAAGATCAGTGGAGGGGCTAACTAGACCACTTGAATTTCTCCTAGTAGAGACTCTTGCAAAATTTGGATTGAGTGGAGTCACCACATGAGCAAGAATCTAAATCTAAAGTTCAAAAATGCTAAAACCAAAAGGTTGACTGATTTCCCAAGTACAAGAAAGCTTGTGCCTGATAACGAAGACAAAAATGTTAACCTTGCCACCTACACCTACCTACAAGTCAATGAGAAAAGCCTTCAACCCCACAAGGTGTGGTTGGTGGCAGGGAACTAAGAGAAGGGGCTGTCACACTAAATCTCCTCTCTCTCCGTTTAAGCTATCTCCTAGGTTAGCTATGGGGGGTGATCCCTAATACGGAAAACTAAGATAAAAGAAATGTGAGGTTCTAGGAGAGATGTTAAAGTGAAAGTGAATTATTTTTAAGAATTATGAGCAAAATATGATATGAGCAATAAAAATCATTAACATATTAAAACCATAATTCCACTGCTTTCAGATAAATTGCTCAACAGGAATGAAATATATATATGCTCAAAACAAAAGTAGAATGCTTCAAAAAATGAAAGCAAAGCAATGCTGAAATGGAGACAAAAATCTTAGCATGATAATTGATACAAGGTATAAAATGATTTTAAAATATAATCAATGCCTAAATCAAAGCATATATAGATATCTTGCAAAAGGAAAATCAATTAGTGTTCTACTTGCAAAAGGAAAATGAAACAATGTTTGCCAACATAAAATATTCAATAATGACCAGTAAAATGGACAATTGCAAGTGAAACCATAAGATGTATTAGCATGAGATGCACCTGTACTAGATTTGAATGCAATTAGTCTTGGTTATTTTTAATCTAAAATGTCTAATCTAAATGAGAAGTCCTCTACTTGACCTCTTATCAAAGGGTAAAAATTGGGGTGACTGTAAGAAAGAGGGGCAAGAGCATGAAGGTGTCATTAACGATACCTGTCCCTTGAGTCTTACGAGCCAGCATGTCCCTTCATTCCTACAAAAGGACAAGCTACCTTCATAACTGCAGGGTCACAATGCTTTTACCTTACTTCGTACTAGATGGAAGAACTTTCCAAGAAAGTCTTTTTCCCTATAATTTCTATCAACCAAGCTTATGCTTGGAGGTTAATTTGAGTGGGGCTTGGGGCCTGGCTTGGAAGCCATCTTATACTAAAATGCCTAGATGAAATGCATGAGTGAATGCTATTGCTTCCAAGAAAGTATTGATATTAGTGCTCAAAATAAAAGACAATGCTCAAATAAACAATACCAATATCTTTCAATGGAAAGGGAAAGTGAAACAGTTAGCTCAATGTAGCTCCACAAGTTCCAAATATGTTGCTTTGCAAGTAAATGAAATCAATGCTAAATTGCTTCAATGGAATTACACAAGAAAGACTCAACAATAATGATAATGCCACATATTATAAATTGACAATGATAAAGCAATGTGCTCAAGAGACTTGTGAAACCAAAGTAGATGGATAAATTAAACTAGTTTAAGCTTGCCCAGTGAATATAAAATACTTGCTTACATCAAAAGAAAAATTGCATGTGTTGTAGTAGATTGCCTAATACAAGTATTCAAGAAATGGAAATGGCAAACATAAACCAATCTCAAATGTATGCTAAAATGAGAATGGATGTGAGTGTTATGTTAAGAAACTAATCATGCACGAATGAGCTTAGCAATGAGATTAACAAAGAAAATTGGAGTAACTAAACTAAGAGATTAGTCCCCACAGAAGCAATGATTTTCCCTCTAAATGGGGAGAAAAGATACCATGGGAAAAATCCCGAGCTTCCTCACAACAAAAAATAATCTTTTTATTAGAGACTGGTTACAAAGAGAGAAAAAAAAAGCCTTTTGAGAAGACTTCCCAAGGAAACCAAAGGAGTTTTTTACAACATGCCACTTCCAAGGGCTAGATCTCTTCAAGTAACAACTACAAGAGAGTCTTTGACAAAATCTGAAAATACAAGAAACAAATCTGCAGCAATCAAATCAGCCACAAAGGGAGTTGTATTCAACGCTAAGGAGAGAGGCTAAGCTTCCTCTACCCCACATCCTAGTGAGAGAAGGATGTTCAAAGTAGAACTCGACCTTTCAAGAAATGATGCCTAAATTTTCGTCTCAAAATGCTCCAAAGGTCCTGCAAATAACTTGTTAAATGTATCAACTGAAAACTCCCTCAAGCTGCCACAAGGATTGAATTAGTAAATCTGCTCAAAAGGGGCTGCATAATAGATCCAAAATGAGTGGAAAGATGACATGAAAGAGTCAAAATGATAATCTACAATTAGTGTACAAGAACTAGATCAAGACATGCAAGTAAAACTCCATACTTGTCTAGTTAAAACCATGCTCTAGGTAGCAAGTAAAATCCTTGAATGCATAAGATATTGATCAAGAAAAATATTGAATTTAAATTTATGTGATCTTAGTAGGCTAGAGGAAAGGAAACTCCCTCTTTCAAAATCATTTGATGAGATCCTTGAGGCAAACTGTTTGGGTCCTTCTATTCTTGATCTTGGGAGTTAGTTCGTCTATTGGAGAGTTACCCCACGCCCATGTAAATCCTTCAATTAAATCTAAAGATCTCTACACTCTTGGAAAAATATGTCAACGATCATAAAGGGATTAGATTATACAATGGAGGAGAAGGCTAGAGATTTCACCAAAAATCTTTTAGTGTTCCTCTTCCTAGAGTATTTCTCTAGCCCAAAAACCATACAAGATAGCTTGCATATGTTAATCCAAACAAGTGGCAAAATGATAATTAGCATAATCCAACATACATGTAGAATGTAAAGCACAACAATTGAAATAACATCACTTCAAGCGATGGAAGGAGAACACCATCACAATAGTACCCCAAAGTTTTTTTATTATATGAAAATTAATACAAAATCCAGTAGAGTCTCCGTAAGCCCATTAGTTCGTTCTAAAGATACAATATGAGAGCCAAAGACTCATTTAAATAGAACTATTGGAGCCAATCCCATTGAAAAATGAAATGACAAGTGTAGCAATGGTGAAGATCTCAATGTAGAAAGGAAATGGCAAGTGGCATGTTGATGATGATCCAAAGAAAATTCGAATTTGATAAGTGGAGTTCCAATGCCAAGTGTGTAAGTTGATTTCTAAGATGTGGCAACGTTTTTCTTGAGGCTGGACAACATACTCATGTGCCAAATTCGAATTTTCTTTGATGGTTGCCATGTGTGGAGTGTAGGAGCTGAACAGGGAGCACATTCCCCTTGGTTTCTCACCAAATCCATCAAAGGAATGACACCTCTACTCAAACTGTTGTTTGTACCCTGTTCTGGACTGCATTTAGTTGTGCGTATGGGCTGCCAGACATACTCTACCTATCCTCTAAAATCTGAACTGTAGTGGAATGCCTCTTAATTTGGTGCGTATGATTGAGGAAGATCCCATCCTAGCACTCATTCTCAATCATACACAACAAATTAAGAGGTAGTCCACTACAATTCAGATTTTAGAGGATACACAGAGCATGTCTGGCAGCCCATATGCACAGCTAAATGCAGTCCGGAATAGGGTACAGACAATAGTTTGAGTAGAGGTGTCATTCCTTTGATGGATTTGGTGAGAAATCAAGGGGAATGTGCTCCTTGTTCAACTCCTACACTCCACACATGACAACCATCAAAGGAAATTTGAATTTGACACATGAGTATGTTGTCCAACCTCAAAAAAAACGTTGCCACATCTTAGAAATCAACTTACACACTTGCCATTGGAGCTCCACTTATCAAACTCGAATTTCCTTTGGATCATCATCAGCATGCCACTTGCCATTTCTCTTCTACATTGGGATCTTCACCATTGCTACACTTGTCATTTCATTTTTCATTGGGATTGGTTCCCATAGTTCTGTTTAAATGAGCCTTTGGCTCTCATATTGTATCTTTAGAACGAGCTATTTTGTTTACAGAGACTCTACTGGATTTTATATTCATTTTCATATAATAAAAAGACTTTGGGGTACTATTGTGTTGGTGTTCTCCTTTCATTGCTTGAGGTGATGTTATTTCAATTGTTGTGCTTTACATTCTACATGTATGTTGGATTATGCTAGTTATCATTTTGCCACTTGTTTGGATTAACATATGCAAGCTATCTTGTATGGTTTTTCGGTTAGAGAAATACTCTAGGAAGATAAGCACTAGAAGATTTTTGGTGAAATCTCTAGTCTTCTCCTCCATTGTATAATCTAAGCCCTTTATGACTGCTGACATTTTCCAAGTGTGTAGAGATCTTTAAATTTGGTTGAAGGATTTACTTGGGCGTGGGGTGACTCTCCAATAGATGAACTAACTCCCAAGGTCAAGAATAGAAGGACCCAATCGGTTTGCCTCAAGGATCTCATCAAATGATTTGGGTTAGAGATACTCTAGGAAGAGGAGCACTAGAAGATTTTTGGTGAAATCTCTAGTCTCCTCCTCCATTGTATAATCTAATCCCTTTATGACTGCTAACATTTTCCAAGTGTGTAGAGATCTTTAGATTTGGTTGAAGGATTTATTTGGGCGTGAGGTGACTCTCCAATAGATGAACTAACTCCCAAGATCAAGAATAGAAGGACCCAATCGGTTTGCCTCAAGGATCTCATCAAACGATTTTGAAAGAGGGAGTTTCCTTTCCTCTATCTTACTAAGATCACATAAAGTTAAATTCAATATTTTTCTTGATCAATATCTTGTGCTTTCAAGGATTTTATTTGCTACCTAGAGCATGGTTTTAACTAGACAAGTATGGAGTTCTACTTGCATGTCTTGATCTAGTTCTTGTACACTAATTGTAGATTATCATTTTGACTCTTTCATGTCATCTTTCCACTCGTTTTGGATCTGTTTTGCAGCCCCTTTTGAGCAGATTTACTAATTCAATCATTGTGGTAGTTTGAGGGAGTTTTCATTTGATACATTTAACAAATTATTTGCAGGACCTTTGGAGCATTTTGAGACGAAAATTCAAGGAGGTTGTGAGTATTTGAGGCATCATTTCTTGAAAGGCCGAGTTCTACTTTGAGGGCAACATCCTTCTCTCACTAGGCTGTGGGCTAGAGGAGGCTTAGCCTGTCTTCTTAGCACTGAATAGAACTCTCTTTTGTGGCTGATTTGATTGCTGCAAAATTGTTTCTTGTATTTTTAGATTTTGTCAAAGACTCTCATGTAGTTGTTACTTGAAGAGATATAGCCCTTGGAAGTGACATGTTGTAAAAGACTCCTTTGGTTTCCTTGGGAAGTCTTCTCAAAAGGCTTTTCTTTTCTCTCTTTGTAACCAATCTCTAATAAAAAGGTCATTTTTCTTGTGGGGGAGTTTGGGATTTTTCCCATGGTATCCTTTATCCCCATTTAGAGGGAGGATCATTGCTTGTGGGTGGACTAATCTCTTAGTTTAGTTACTCCAATTTTCTTTGTTAATCTCACTGTTAAGTTCGTGCATGATTAGTTTCTTAACATAACACTCACATCCATTCTCATTTTAGCATACATTTGAGATTGGTTTATGTTTGCCATTTTCATTTCTTGAATACTTGTATTGGGCAATGTACTACAACACATGCAATTTTTCTTTTGATGCAAGCAAGTATTTTATATTTACTGGGCAAGCTTAATCTAGTTTAATTTATCCATCTACTTTGGTTTCACAAGTCTCTTGAGCACATTGCTTTATCATTGTCAATTTATATTATGTGGCATTATGATTATTGTTGGGTCTTTCTTGTGTCATTCCATTGAAGCAATTTAGCATTGATTTCATTTACTTGCAAAGCAACATAAGTGTTTCACTTTCCTTTTTCAGTGAAAGATATTGGTATTGTTTATTTGAGCATTAATATCAATATTTTCTTGAAAGCAATATCATTCACTCATGCATTTCATCTAGACATTTTAGTATAAGATGGCTTCCAAGCTAGGCCCCAAGCCTCTTTAAAATTAACTTCCAAGCATAAGCTTGGTTGATAGAAAGTATATGGAAAAAGACTTTCTTGGAAAGTTATTCCATCTAGTACGAAGTAAGGTAAAAGCGATGTGACCCTGTAGTTATGAAGGTGGCTTGTCCCCTTGTCAGAACGAAGACACACGCTAGCTCGTAAGACTCAGGGGACGGGTATCGTTAATGACACCTCCGTGCCCTTGCCCCTCTTTCTTACAGTCACCCCAATTTTTACCCTTTGGTAAGAGCTCAAGAGGAGGACTTCTCATTTAGATTAGACATTTTAGATTAAAAATAACCAAGACTAATTGCATTCAAATCTAGTATAGGTGCATCTCATGCTAATACATCTTATGATTTCACTTGCAATTGTCTATTTTACTGGTCATTATTGAATATTTTATGTTGGCAAACATTGTTTCATTTTCCTTTTGCAAGTAGAATGCTAATTGATTTTCCTTTTGCAAGATATCTCTATATGCTTTGATTTAGGCATTGATTATATTTTAAAATCATTTTATATCTTGTATTGATTATTGTGCTAACATCTTTGTCTCCATTTCAGGATTGCTTTGCTTTCATTTTTTGAAGCATTCTACTTTTGTTTTGAGCAAATATACCTTTCATTCCTGTTGAACAATTTATCTTAAGGCATTGGTTTTATGGTTTTAATATGTTAATGATTTTTATTGCTCGTATCATATTTTGCTCATAATTCTTAAAAGTAATCCACTTTCACTTTAACATCTTTTTTAAAACCTCACATTTCTTTTATCGTAGTTTTCCATATTAGGGACCACCCCCCATAGTTAACCTAGGAGATAGCTTAAATGGAGAGAGAGGGGATTTAGTGTGACAACCCCTTCTCTTAGTTCCCTTCCACCAACCACACCTTGTGGGCTTGAAGGCTTTTCTCGTTGACTTGTAGGTAGGTGTAAGTGGTAGGGTTAGCAGGTCTCAACCTCAAGGCCAAGCCAAAGGTAAAAAAATAATGAACATTAAGAGCTATTTCACACCTTCCTCCACCTCAGCCTCTGCTAGTGCCACTGCCTACCTACCAAGTCTAAGTCAACCCACCTTGGATGCTCATTGGAAAAAACAATGCAAAGATGTTGCTTTTGAATACATTGCTAGATGGTGGTATGATGTAGATATCCCCTTTAATGTTGCTCGTTCACCTTACTACCAAGCTATGTGGGATGCTGCTTTTGCTACAAGAAAGGGCTTCAGAGGCCCTACCATGCATGACTTGAGGGGAAGACTTTCAAAAAGGGATTGCATCCATTGGAGAATATTTGAATGAATATAAACAATCATGTACCAAAATAGGTTGTTCCATCATGTCAGATGGATGGACTGATGGAAAAAACTGCACTATCATAAATTTCCTTGCCTTTTGCCCTCAAGTAACCATGTCTTTGAGATTGCTCGATGCATCTGATAAGGTGAAAGATGCCAACCTATTATTTGAGCTTTTAGATGACATTGTTACATCAATGGGGGTATATATTGTTGTGCAGGTCATCATTGATAATGCCTCAAACTATGTTCTTGCTGGAAAGATGCTAGAGTCCAAATACAAGATCATATTTTGGACTCCATGTGTTGCGCATTGCATAGACCTCATGCTTGAGGACATAGGAAAAGTGGAGTGGTTGAAGAACATTGTACAACATGCCAAGAGTATCACAAAATGCATCTACAACCACTCATCAATGTTGAGCCTAATGAGGAAAAAAACTGGGGGCAAGGAGCTTGTTAGGCCCGCCATCACAAGATTTGCAACTCACTTCCTCACGTAACTTCGTATCTTACAAGGGTTCGTCAAGTTTGTGACGAGCTTAGTGCCACTGGCGATGATGTTCCAAAACCTGAGTTGGTGAGGATTACCTTGAAGGGCTTCTCCGAGTTATGGAAGCCAATTATCAAAGGAATAGTCTCACAAGAGAAGTTACCAGATTGGAACAGGTTATGGGATGATTTTATCTAGGAGGAAATTGGGGATGAGGATTTTCAGAAGAAGAATTTTGAAGAGAATATGGCTCTTGCCAGCAAGCTAAAGAAGGGCAAAGGGAAGTTTGACAATGGTGAGAAGAAGAAAGACTTGTGTAAAATGAATTGCTTTACATGTGGCGAGTGTGGTCATTATGCAAGTGTTCACTTAGGAAGAAAGGAGGGAATGAGAAGAGGCAGGAGATGATAATGTTTGCGCCAACCATGGTCGAATAGGATGATTTCACGAGAAGGGTCAAAGAGGAGTTCTCTTTGATTTGTCATTTCTCAAGGAGCACCATTCGTGAAGGTGCTTGGTTCATAGATAATAAAGGGTTGAAGCATATGACAGGATTGCAAGAAGTATTTGAGAGGCTGACCGAATGGGAGTTTGATCTACATGTGAAGATTGGTGATAAGAGTCAGAAGGTAGTCAAAGGAGTAAGAACTATACCATTCAGGATGGAGTTAGGAAGACAAGGCCACTTGGAAGTGAGGAGTGGAAGCGGGAGCGGGGAGCGACAATTTTCAGAGGCTTCTGGGTTGGGAGTGAATTTTATATAATATATATTTTTATATATTTTGATGCATATATGTCAACAAAAACATGTAGAATGATGAATTAGTTATAAAAAGCATAAAAGCATGGATTATACCATATAACATCAATCATCTAGTAGACATGGGATCATCAACAAGAGCTACATAAACATCATCTGGCTCAGAGTTTAAGGACTCTTCAGAGTCCTCTGCAACCTCAGTAGTAGTAGTAATAGTAGCAAAACTAGACATCAAAACTACAAATCATTGATTCAACACTATTAGAAATGGGATCATCAACAAGAGCTACATAAACATCATCTGGGTCAAAGTTTAAGGACTCTTCAAACTCCTCTGCAACCTCAGTAGTAGTAGTAGTAGTAGTAGCAAAACTAGACATCAAAACTACAAATCATTGATTCAATGCTACTAGAAATGGGATCATAAACAAGAGCTACATAAACATCATCTAGCTCAAAGTCTTCAGGCTTGGATTGCTCAACCTTATAGAAATTGAAAAAGTTTAACATGCCTAACCAATGATTTTGGTTTGAATGAAGGGTTCATCTCCTCAACCTTATAGTATGGTAGAAAGAGCTTAGCATGCCTAACCAATTATTTTTCTTTGAGTGAAGGGTGCATTTTAGTTAAGGCCATGGTAGAGGAGTTCAGCAAGAAATACCACCAACATCAACAAAGTTCTATAATCAATGACACTAACATTGAGGTACTTAAATGGCTTCATGCTCTTGATCAAATGCCAATCTCATACCCTAACGCATGAAAGAATCAATTGGAAACATTCCAATCCCCTAAATCTTGAAGTCCTGAAAACCGTTTGCTAGATTTTGAGTGATATCTAAAAATATAGTTTCTCCATATGAAGTCCAATGAGGTCGAAACCACTCTCAAACATCTAGAGTCATTTCATGGCAATGTTAAAAATTTAAGTAAAAGGATGAAAATGAAAGATAAAGGAAATGTCACTTTTACTTTAAGAATTTAACATTACCATTGATTACCAACATTGCTAGGGTTGAGAATTTTAACCACCTGTGAAAGCAATAGGGAGGGAGTGACTAGGGAGCGATTTTTTTTTTTTTTTTTTTGCAGGAGCGCACTCTCGGAAATCGCTCTGATTCGGGAGTGCTCTCCTTGGGTGGCTCTGTAAGTGCTTCTGTAAGAGGATTCTTGTAAGTCCAGGATTTACTGTGCAAACCCTTATGGGGATTCCAACTGTTGCCTCCTGCAGCTTTTTCGACCTCCTTTTCTGCGCAGCGCTGGGTTCTCTGGCACTGTTCTTCTTGATTCACTTGCACTGCTCTGATGCCATGTGAAAATTCCTTAAACCTAGGAATTCCTACTGCAACACTGATGATATTTCTCCTACTTATTAGATTTACATGAACAAGTTAATTGTAGTTTCCTTCGACGAACATTGAAATACATACATTGCGGCCTACACCATTTAAATAATACACCAAATTTTTTGGACAAACGTGCCCGAAAAAACTCAATGCGGGAAAACCAGTGCAACAGATCTGAGGGTTTTTATTATTAAGTTGAAGTATTTCTAAATACAACTACTGGATGCCCTCCCGATAATCCAGCTATAGAGAAAATCACTTCGCAGAAGAAACTGATGAGATTACCTCACTCTTCACTGCAAGTATCGGTTGGTCCGACAGCTAAACCACGAGTTCCTTGGCTACTTCTGCGTTGGCCCTGCATCGGCCTCTAAGGCTTCACGTCAACTCAACTGAGAATTGATTTGCCCTCAGAAGCCTTTTCCAGTCCTCCTGGCTTAGAAACGTCAACCTCTTTAGCAAATTCAGACTTTTGCGCTACTCTGCATGGGGCCTGCGTGAGCCCTTCTTGGCTCTGTGTCACCCTCTCTGCCCTTTGCGCTGCCTCCTTTATGTGTCTCTTTGTCTCTCTGCTGAGTATTCTGGGCTCCAAAGAAGATCCTCTAGCCAAAACTCTCTCTGCCCCTCTCTGCGTGATCACTACTGATCACTGTGCTACCTCTAGCTTCAGCAATTCGATTTGACTGATCAACTCTCTGCGTGTCTTCCAAATGACCCTCAAGCTTCCTTAATAATCTCCTCGTTGACATTCAATGACCCAAACTAGAAGCTAATCAATGACTAAGATCATTTTTGCTTGATCCTCATCTTCTTCTAGAAGTTACACCCACAGTTAGATTAATACCCATTAATTTTTTATTTTCCAATGTTTAGACTTAGGGTCCCATTAAAAATAATCAATTATTTTTATAAAACTATCTTCGGATGGAATTTTCCAAAACACTTTATGGGTTCTTTGGAATACATGTGCCCAAGCCTCCTTGCAAAATTTGAGACTTAGAGCACATCCAATGCTACCAGAAATCAACACAATAGAGGAGATCCCACGGGACTAGGATTGGGGATTAATCCCCCATTTAAGGTGAGAGAACAAAACGCGTGGTCTAAACCCTTCCTCCTTCCAGGTCACCCACTAATCCATACCCAAAATGCCCAAGGAAAAACACGCATAAGCACCTGATTGCATAATGACAAACATACCTTCTAGGTTGGATTTCCCACCTTGGAACATATGCTCTCAATAGATGGGCGAGGGGACATATAACTACTGTGGGGAATGGAGATCAAAATGACACAATATATCTGCTACATCAGTGGCTATCAGGGGCTGCTGGCTGAAGACAAGTGTAGAAGAATAACTCTCCTATGGGGTCACCCACCTTTGGTGGGTGGGTAACAGGCTAAACCCTTGTTCACTAATGGATAGAATTGATGGTTCATCTTTGTGGTTGCAATGAATTTTCGGCCCATTCAGAGGATCTCTTCTCAATGAGGCAAATTCGTTGAGTTATCATTCGTTGTGCTGGAGACATTGGTGTAGAGCCTGATAAATAATTAAACAACTATTTACCCAATTTTAAAGCATGTAAATAATTAAACAGCTAATGTAAAACCTGGTTTTTTAAAATTTAACAAAATTTCCTATATCAAATTGACTGATTTAATGAGTAGTACCTACCTGATTTCCTGCGGATGAAGAGACTTTAGATATGCTCCAGCTTTCACTCCCGTTACCAAAAGACCATAACCTCCCAGCAAAACTAAGTACAACCTAGGTACTCAGTCCAGATTGCTTCTCAATTGCTGCAATCTATTCCCTCATGCCCAAAAACTTCAGAACAAACAAGGGTCAGTCTTTTTTTTTGAAAAACTCTGTGTTACCAATTTTCCTCCTCCTCTCGACCCCCCTTCCTCCAACCGTCCCTTCCTTCTTATAAGTCTCCATTTACCGACTTCCTCCATCTCCGTGTCCAAATTATGATACGTGTTGATTTTATAAACAAAATCTGATTTGATTTTATTCGAATATCTTAATTTGATTTAATAAAGTTTATTGATTTATTTCAATGATTTAATTTATAATTTATAATTTAATTAATTTTATTTAATTTCATAAATTTTAAATTTACTATAGGTGGGTCATTACAATTGGCACGATCTCATGAGGCTTATCGTGTGCACTTTCGAAGCTACAAACATGACCTTGAAGACAAGTCTAAGGTAGGCCTCAACCGTAGAGAGGGGCAGAGGGAGTTTTGGCTGGAGGATCTTCTCTGGAGCCAAGGATACTCAGCAGAGAGGTAGAGAGACACACAGAGGAGGCAACGCAGAGGGCAGAGAGGGTGACGCAGAGCTAGGAAGGGCTCACGCAAGCCCCACACAGAAGCTTCCAGCGCAGAAGTCCGAGTTTGTTGAGGAGGTTGACATTTCTGAGCTGGGAGGGCTGGAAAAGGCTTCTGAGGGAAAATTGATTCTCAGGTGAGTTGACGCAGGGCCTTAGAGGCTGACGCAAGGCCCACGCAGGGGCAACACAAAAGTAGTTGGGGAAATCGCAGTTCAGCTGCCGGATCAGCCGGGACTTGCAGTGTAGAGTGAGGTAATCTCACCAGTTTCTTCTACTAAGTGATTTTCTCTGTAAATGCAGCGCCGGGAAGGCATCCAGTAGTTGTATTCAGAAATACTTCAACTTAATAATAAAAACCCTAAGATTTGTTGCACCAGTTTTCCCCCATTGGGTTTTTTTGGGGATGTTTGTCCAAAAACAACGGTGTCATTTGTGTGTATCTTTCTCTATTATTCAGTTTCTTGTTTCAACATATTATTTAAATGGTGTAGGTTGTAGTGTATGTATTTCGATGTTTGTCGTAGGAAACTGCAAATAACTTGTTCATGTAAATCTAATGAGTAGAAGAAATATCGTCAGTGTTACAGTAGGAATTCCCGGGTTTAGGGAATTTTCATAGCGAGGACATTTCCAAGAAGGGTGTTCTTCTTACTGCAGGTTGGAGAGTAGCCGTGAAGGATGATTGTTGGCCTGTATGCAAAGATGAGATATTTCCGAGGTATGAAAGCACCTCCCTCGCTAAGAGAGAGTGTTGAAATTTGGTAGCTTGGGAGGTACTCCTACAAGTCTTGGGTACTAGGTTTGTGAGGAGAAAACCCACAAAAATACATGTTTATGGGCAAAGTACCCAACTGTTGGGGTTTTAACCCAAAGTTATGAGCTTAGAAGCCAATATGACTAATATTATTCTTCTAATTTGTTATTGAGTGTTAAAGTGAGGGTTTCTTGAAGGACAAAAAAGACCCCCAAGACACTTAGACAAGAGATATGAATAAGAGGCCAAAGGAGTGGCCAAATCACAAATGGAAGGACTCATTTTTTGGTGAGCAAGAGATTTTCTCTAGAGAGACGCAACTTAAAAGGACAACCTCAGGAGCAAAGGGATCGCAGAGAGAAGCCGAATTTTTTATTTCTTGGTGAGCTAAAGGGAGACATTGCTAATAGATGAAAAGCAATCGAGTTCTGTTAGTGAGTAGGGGCTGGATTGCAAGACTGTTCTGTGTGATCTATGGGCGAAGAGGGTTCTGTTTTGAAGATCAAGTTTGCTATAAGAGGCCGCAACTAGATAGGTCTATCCTTAGGCCTAAAGAGCAGCACACTGTGGATATTTTATGGTTGGCTGAAAACTTCCCTAACCCTAGGAGCATGGCCGTAGGGCATCTCAGTAATTGTGGACTTAGTTGGCTAAAGGGTATTTGAGGAGGCCCGAGTACCTTTAAGTCTGAGTTAAGGCTGGTATAGTTGGTTGAAGGCTGCTATAGCAGCTTGCTGATGTAAACAAACCACGCTGAGCTGAGAACAACAAGAACAAGACAACAAAACAAGAACAAGACAACAAAGGAGGGCTAATTAGTGGCTGTTATGATTAGTGGACTGAAGGAGTAGTTTGTTGAAGGCTACAATTGTGGAGAGAGGTCTAAAGGAGTGGATTTCTATGGACAAAGAGTACTAGAAGGGTTGATTGCCAAGGAATGCAAACAAGAAGTGAGTTGAGTTGTTTTGTCTTTGTTTTATATGGGTAGATGAAGGCTTGAAGGATTAGGCCTCAACCGTAGTTGTATTAGTCAAAGAAAAGACTTATATTTTGTTGTATATTAGCATTTGTATAGGGGTTGTAAAGGGCCATGATCCCTAGTACGAGAGCCCTAAGGTTTTCTTGTTAATGGACAAATAAGAAACTTGATTTGGGCCAATAAATCTAGTGTACTTTGTTGATTTCTCTGTTGTTATATTCCACTGTGCAAAGTGCTTCATAGTTGAGCATCCCTAGTGTGTGTATGTGCTTGGTTAAGTCATAGATCTGACCTAGGATGCAAGGAAATTTTAACACTAGTCTTAAAATTCTAAATGAATATTTTGAAGTTTCTAGAATATTAGTGAATTGGAGTTGTTCTAATCTTAGTCATATACTTTATTGATGAGATAAAGTGGTTGCTAGGATTAAGGAGATTAGTTGCTAGGATTGAGGAGATCAGTTGTCTCTCTCAAAGCATAAATAGGACAAAATGGGAGAAGTTGAACCACATATGAGAACACTTGAGAGAGGTGGAGACCATGACAAGAAAGAGAGTGCATTTTAGAGGAGAAAGTGTAGGTAAGCTATATAACAAACAACACAAGGGAATCTATATAATAGCAACATTGTAAAGTTGTACAACAGTAATTGCTGCCTTCTTTCCTTAGTAGAGCCATACTTATATTTTAGTAGGTTATACTTCTCTACTTTGTAGTATTATGTTTGTCAAATACCTGCTAAGTTACAATAGACTGTGGAGGTACCTCGTAACCTTTGATCATTTTGAATGATAAGTAGATTTCAAGGCGAAATTCACTATGCATGTGTGTTAGTTGTTTACTACTTTTGTTGTTCTCTTTTCAGCCATGTGTGATTATTGCATGTTAAAAAGTATTCATTTCTATGACTAAATAAGTTAGATCTGTTTTATTTAATTAAGAGAACTATAAGACAATAGTCAACTGTTATCTAGGGCTTAAAATTTACATGGTATCAGAGCCAAGTTTTTAATTGAGAATCACAAACCTGTAGTTAGAAGGTTACATTATTGTTGCTTGAAGGACTAAGCACTCTTGCAGGATAGATTGGATGGTGCCTCCAACTTTTTGCCTTGGAAAGTTAGGGTAACATTGCTATTGGAAGAGAATGATCTTTGGGATATTGTCAAAGATGTTGTGCCTCTGCCTACAAATCCGCAACAATCAATAGCAAGAAAATTTAAGTGAAGGCCTAGCGAATTATCTTGGTTGTCGTGAAGGATCACGTAATTCCTTACATATTCAAGAAGTCAATGATGAAGGAGATGTTTGATGCCCTAGTTAGCCTCTACCAGAGTGACAACATTAATAGAAAGATGATATTGTGGAACAAACTCAAATCCATAGAGATGACTAGATCAAACACTGCCATGAGTTACTTGATGAAGATCACGCAGATCTGTGATCAATTTGTAGTATTTAGGGAGAAGTTTGCAAATGCAAAGCTGGTGAACATGGCACTGGATGGATTCCCAACTTCATGAGAACCATTTCTTATAGGCGTTATTTTGGAAAGAACCTTAATTTTGAAATAATGTGGGATAATTGATGACAACCTAGCCCTAATTGGCCAAACCAAGAATGATAGAGTTAAAAGACTCAACAAGGGGTAAGGGAGAGAGTGAGGAGTCGACTTCACATCCAGGAAAGAAAGGCTCGAGTAAAATCAAGTGCTTCATTTGTCATAAGTTCAACCATTAATGCATCATATTGTTGATAAATGAAGGGCAAGGGGAAGTAGTAGCAAAAGCAGGTAGTAGCATATGCAAAAACTCAAATGAACGAATTTGTTGCCATGTTTGAAAAATATCTCTCAATGGTACCTTGCCTCTCAACAAGTATGATTTTGAGGAACTCTTGGTATGTGGATCGTGGAGCATCTAGGCATATGACATTGGCTTGGGAGTTATTTTCAAGTCTAAAAGAGCAAGACTCAAGAGTCTAGCTTAAACTTGGTGATGATGCCAAGTACCCAATAGAAGAGTTGGTAGCATTCCCTTTCAACTCTAGTCAGGGAGCTCTATGGACATTGATGATGTTCTGTTTGTTCCATGTCTCAAGAAGAAAATGCTTTTAGTTTTGCTTATGGAGGATAAGGGTTACATGGTAGACTTAAAGAATCGACAAGTCCCTATCGGGTTGAAGGAATCTAACCTAGAAGTAGCATAGGTGATTGGGATTAAGGAAGGCAACATGTATAGGTTATAGGGATAACTTTTTTGAGCCATACTTCTTAACACACACAACTTATGCAAGTTATGGCACATGAGAATGTGCAATTGCATTATAGAGCATTGTCTATTGTGAGGGATATAGTTGTAGGTCTTCTAGAGTTTAACATTGAGTAGTAGTGAGTATGCAAAGGGTGCACACTTTACAAGTATGCTGATGATGCTTTTGCAGGCATTAAGGATAGGTTAAATGGGGTTTTAGACCTAATGCATGTAGATGTATGTGGATTGATGTTAATAGCATCAATCACAGGGAGCATGTACTATGTCTCCATTGATGACTTCTCTCGCATGACGTGGATCTACTTCTTAAAGACAAAAGATGAAGGCTTTAGCATTTTTCAAGAGTTTAAAGCTCTCGTTGAGAACCAAATAGGGAAGCAGATCAAGGTTTTGAGATTAAATAATGGGTGTAATTATACCTCCAATGAATTCAAGGATTTTGCAAGGAGGCAAGAATCAAGATGGAGTTAGTTGTTTTGTACAACACGTAAATGAATGGGGCTGTAGAGTGAAAGAATCAATCCATCATAAGGGTTGCTAAGGCCATGATTCATGACCAAGACTTGCCTGTGTTTCTTTGGATAGAAGCATTCAACACAACAATATACATTCATAAGGGTGTCCTCATAGGATCTTACTAAAGAAGGCATTTGTTGGTGTGAAGCTAGAGGTAAGCCATTTTCATATCTTTGGTTGCCTAATTTATGTCCATGTACTTATGGAAAAGAGGACCAGGTTGGAGCCCTCTAGTAGGAAGTGTTTATATGTGGGTTATAGTGAGACTTCAAAGGCCTATAGGGTTTATATGCTAGAGTAGAGGAAGACAATTGTAAGTAGGGATGTAAAGTTTGAGGAAGACTTTGCATCCAAAAGGTTGCATGAGCCCATTCTAGTGACAAAGGATGAGGAGTAGGAAGCTCCAAAGGTTGAGACAAGGTCACAAAAGACACCAACAAAATTTCTAGTTGAGGACAACAACGTTTAACTGAGAAGGAGGAGACATTAGCCCCTTCCAGTTTTATAAGTACCTAGATGGTTCACATAGACATTGAGAGATGCTTAGGAGTATGTTGGTGCTCCTAGGAGCACATTTAGAGAAAGCAAGCCTTCGAAGAAGTTTGCTACTTAATGAGTCTGAATCTACTTCACCTAGATTGTAAATTACATTACAAACTTATTGCAGATTTCTTCTTGAAATATTGAAGTAAATTACTGGAGCAGCCTACACCAAATTAAATATGATTATGAAACATAGAAACTTAGCAAGGAAACACATAGGACACCATTATTTTTGGACAAATGTCCTCGGAAAAACCTAATGCGGGAAAACCAGTGCAGATGCTCTGAGGGTTTATTATTATTAAGCAGTAGCAAATTCTGAATACATCTCTGAATACCTCATAGGGTTATTCGGTTACAGAGAGAAATACTGGTAGAAATAATTGTGAGATTACCTCACACTATCACTGGAAATCCTGGCTAATCCAACCCCAAACTGATTGCCCCTGACTTTTCTGGCTGCCTCTATGCTGTATTTGCGTCAACCCAACATCAAGCTCTCTAGGGACCGCGTTGCTCCTCTGGCTAGTTGATTTGCAGCCTAGGAGATTCAATTTCTACCTCCTGGTCTCACACCCCGGCATCCAACTTCTAAAACTTGAAATCCTTCTGCAAATTCGGATTCCTCACTAGCTTCTGCACTGCCTTTGCGTGGCTCTGCGTCAGCCCCTCTGGCTCAGCGCTGCCACTGTTGGATTACCCTTTGCCTCTCTTTGCTGATGATTCCTTGGCTAAGAAAATCACTCTCTCTCCGTAAGCTATCCCTGCCCCTCTGCTGCAAGAAATCTCCTCAATTGAATTTTCCTCCTGAGAACTTCTCACTTCAGAAAATCGATTTCTTGATCTCCCTTGGTGTGTTTTCCAAATGACCCTGAAACCCCTTCTTATATCTTCCTGTTGGACAACCAACGACCTAAATTAACTCCTAATCAAAGGCTCAGATCGTTTTGACTTGATCTCTGTCTTTTTCTAGAAGTTTCACCCACAATTAGATTAATACCCATTCATATTTTAATTTTACTAAGTTTAGACTTAGGAACCTCATTAAAAATATTAATTATTTTAATAAAATCAACTCTGGGTGGAATTTCCCAAAACGGTTTATGGGTTCTTTGGAATGCATGTGCCCAAGCCTTCCTGCGAGGCCTAGAGCACATCCGATGCTACCCCATATCAACACTCCCTCTTAGCGAGGAATGTGTTCTAGCCATATACTACTACTACATACTGCTCTGACTTTGAAGCATCGTCGTCTTCGCTGCTGATGTCTAACATGCTGCCCACCAACTATCGTGCTATTGCTGCTACTGTACTGCTGCCTTTGACACTGCCACTGCCAATGCTACATCTGTACTACAACTCCCTCTCAAATGCTACATCTGCTATGCTGCTAGCACTGCCACTGCTAACACTGCATCTGTACTACAACTCAGTTGCTAAGAGAATCAACTGAGAAACATCCAAAATTACTGAGCTAATTGTGTTCAGTATGATACCACGTGAATGTTGGAACTAACTGTTGCTAGTCTCTGCGCTGACCCTCTGAATCTACTGCGTTGCTGCTGACCTCTACTTTGTGCCATCTGCACTACTGCCAACTCTGCTATGCGATGCTCAGACTCTGGTGCTCCTAGCACTGCAACTATCTCCCTAACACTCCTCGGCACCATCGGACACTAGTCCATCCTGCTACTATTGATCTGGGTTCCTGTACCAAGGTATTGATCTGCGAGGTGGACTCCTCAAGGATCCTACCCATTTGTAGCTCTTTCGAACTACAAATACAAATCAGCCCACCTCCCCCCTGGAGGTATCTCGACTGTCATGGCGAACCCCTCCTCTTGTTCGATCTTTGCGGCAACAACCTTAGGATCGTGCTTCTCATCCTTGTCCTTTTTCTTCAAGGGACACTGGGATGGATAGTGGCCCATCTCGCCACATCTAAAACACTTCACCTTGGAGACGTCTTTCTTTCGTCTCTGTAGCCCCTGTTGCCCCTTCGATGCAAGGGCTGCGTTCTCCTCCTCCTCCTTTGGCTTCGGCCCACTGCTGCTGCTGCTTTCGTCAAGTTTGACCTTGACCAGGTCTCTCCTCAGCTCCTCTTATTTTAGAGCTGCTCACATCTCATTCCAATTAGGCAATGCTGCTCTGCCTAGATACTTTGGACAAAGACTTGCCATTCATCCGAGATAGAATTTAGCCTAGATACTTTGGACAAAGACTTGCCATTCATCCAAGACATAATTTAGGGCTAGTCTCACAAACTCCGAATCCTGAGGTGTATGCTCTACAACTGATAACTCATCACGGGTCTCCTTCAGGTTCGCGAGGAATGGATCCACACGTTCTCCCTTCTGCACCTGTGCAGATCTCAACTTCTGCTCTAAGTGTATCTTTCGCTGCTCGGAAGATCCCTGATACAACGTGGCTAGGGCATCCCACATCTCCTTAGCAGTTGCTCTGCTAGCAATGTGGCACACCACGTGATCCTTGACCCCATCCAAGATCATCCTCTTGGCCTTTGCCATCTCAACTTTGTACTTCTTCAACGGATTTGCATCCACAGGTTCAACCACCACACCGTCGATGTACGTTTTGAGGGCATGCTCATCTAGAAGGAAAGGCATTCTAGCCTTCCAGATGACGTAGTTGGATGCTTCGTCCAACCTGTCCCGATCCCTCTAGCCACTAGTTGCCATATCATCTAAAAACTGTCGAACAACTCCCTCTTTCTCCCTATTGCGTAGCTTCTAGGTTGGCTTACGTACTCGATGGAGCTGTTAAGTCTGCTGCTCCTCTGCTGCCCAACAAATGAGAAACACTGTTCCTCGGCAAGAAACCACTGAGGAAGTATTCCCTCACTATGTGATCTTTTTCCTTCTTCCGATGGATTTTCTGCCCAGCACTCAACTTGTAGAAAACTACATCCCTCTAGCTTTGCGTGGCTCCCTCTTCCTTGGCAAATTCTCGATCGACAGTCTTACCTCTTTGTCGACTCACTCAGAGAGAGACAACCTCAAAAATATAGCCCTCCTGGCTAGAACTGTGCAATCCCTCAGGGGATTCGAACTGTTGCTTGCTGCACTAAGTTGGCCCTTGCTTTAGTGCTAGATCTGCTATTCCTGTTTCACATGAAAAGCTCTAATACCATGTGAAAATTCCTTGCTCTAACAATTTGTGGAATTCTACTGCAACCAGCTAAATCTACTTCATCTAGATCGTAAATTACATTACAAACTTATTTTAGATTTCTTCTTGAAATATTGAAGTAAATTACTGAAGCAACCTACACCAAATTAAATATGATTCTGAAACATAGAAACTGAGCAAGGAAACACATAGGACACCGTTATTTTTGGACAAATGTCCCCGGAAAAACCCAATGCGAGAAAACTGGTGCAACAACTCTGAGGGTTTATTATTATTAAGCAGTAGCAAATTTTGAATACATCTCTAAATACCTCACAGGGTTATTCAGTTATAGAGAGAAATATTGGCAGAAAGAATTGTGAGGTTACCTCACACTATCACTAGAAATCTTGGCTAATCTAGCCCCAAACTGACTGCCCCCAACTTTTCTGGCTGCCTCTACGCAGTATTTGCGTCAGCCCAACGTCAAGTTCTTTGGGTACTGCGTCACTCCTTTGGCTGGTCGATTTACGACCCAGGAGATTCGATTTCTGCCTCCTGGTCTCACACCCGGGCACTCGGCTTCTGAAACTCGAAATCCTTTTGCAATTTTCGGATTCCTCACTAGCTTCTGCGCTGCCTCTGCGTGGCTCTTCGTCAGCCCCTCTGGCTTAGCGCTGCAACTACTGGATTACCCTTTGCCACTCTCTGCTAATGATTCTCAGGCTTAGAAAATCACTCTCTGGAAGCTATATCCCGTCTCCTCTGCTGTAAGAAATCTCCTCAATCGAATTTTCCTCCTGAGAACTTCTCACTTCATAAAATCGATTTCTTGATCTCTCTTGGTGTGTTTTCCAAATGACCCTCAAGCCCCTTCTTATATCTTCCTGTTGGACAACCAACGACCTAGATTAACTCCTAATCAAAGGTGCAGATCGTGTTGACTTGATCTCTGTCTTTTTTTAGAAGTTTCACCCACAATTAGATTAATACCCATTAAGATTTTAATTTTCTTAAGTTTAGACTTAGGAACCCCATTAAAAATATTAATTATTTTAATAAAATCGTCTGTGGGACCCTGGGTGGAATTTCCAAAAACGGTTTCTGGGTTCTTTGGAATGCATGTGCCCAAGCCTCCCTGCAAAATTTGAGGCCTAGAGCACATCCGATGCTACCCCAAATCAGCAATAGGTCCATGCACATAGAGATGATCCAAATTGGATCATTATATTGTTTATCATCCATATCAGTGTTTTAAAAACCGGCTGGTATGAATTGGTAACCGGTCAAACCGGTCGGTTAGCTAGCCCACCGGGTCAAACTGATAGAAAAACCCAGTTTGACCCTCCATTTCGCCAAAAAAGTGGACAAACCAGCGGGTTTCGTCCTAAACCGGTCGGTCTAGGACAAAACCAACCGGTTTGTTGTCGGTTTGTGGTTAAAGTTTCATACCACCATCTAGCTATGTACTCACAAGCAGTCTCCCTCAATTCTTTCTTCCAATGGTCATCTAAAGTGGGCTGCATTTGAGTTTTACAAACTTCAGGACCATGTGCATCTGATGGAGAGGAGGGAGTGAAATAACTTTTGATAGTCACATCACCCTTTTTCATTCTACCCTTTCCCTTATCTTGAACAGAACCAAAAGAGGGAGGAACATATCGGAAAGGGTTGGATGTATCAGTTTGAGGGATAGAGGAAGAACCCTCACAATCATAATGGGGGTTGGCAGCCATCATTTTTTGTATCTCCCTCTTCCTCTCCAATTTCAGCCTGTATGTCTTTTTGCCTAGCCTTATCTTCTTTAAATTTCTCAATGTTGGCCAACAATTTCTTCCTAATCTCCCCAATTTCTAGTGAGGTACATGGGGTAATTTGGCCTCTAATCCCTGCCAAGTGTTGCTTCAGCCTATTAATGCCCCCTGGACCTTCCTTAATTTTCCTATGGCAAAATTTGCATTGCATTTGACTATCAACCATTTCAACATATGCCCATGCAGGATCTCTTGCTTTAGGTGCCATTTTTTGACTAGGAAATGAAAGCAAACAATCTGAAAATGAAAAAAAAAACCTTGATTCAATGTTCATTTATTTGACAAAAAACAGTCTCTAAGCTTTCTAGATATGCACCTCAAATTTACTAAGCAAAAACAGATTTATAGAGGTGAAAAAAAATACCTCCAGGCACAAATTGCCTCCTCAAGCTTGCTCCAAGAATCAGCTCCTCAATGTTGCTCCAAATGGCTGCCCAAGAAGCTCCTCACTCCAGCTACAATGCTCCTCCAAGACTCCTCACTGCTGCTCCAAAACAAGCTCAAGAACTGCTCACTAACTCTCAAAGAAGACTCTCACTCAAATGCATAAGATTGCTGTGAGAGAATGAGAGCACTTGGGTGTGTTAAATAGGGTTTGGGAGGGGGATATGGACCCCTAACTACAATTAGCAATATCACATAACTGTTTGAACTCCAAAATAACCATCAAACGAATTTAAAATCCATAAAAAATCAGTTAAATTGCTTGCATTTGCGTCCGAGTACCGTGCCACATTGACTCGGCCGTTTCATAGCGGAAACGGTCCGTTTCGGCCGAGTCAGCAATGACTCGGCCGAGTCATTCAATGACTCGGCCGAGTCATTCAATGACTCAGCTGAGTCATTGCTGACTCGACCTTCCGAACCGAGTTATTCACCGTTTCACATGGGAGCCCATCGACCCGGATCAACTCAGCCGAGTCAATGTTGACTCGGCCGTTTCTTAAAACAATGGGTTAAACTGGTCGGTTCCGTCCTAGACCGACCGGTTTAGGACAAAACCGACCGGTTTGTGGTTAAATTGGTCGGTTCCATCCTAGATCGTCCTGTTTATTGCCAAGGCAACTATAAACCCCATAGAATGCATTTTTGTGAGTTTTGAAGTTGTTTTGAGGGAAATTTGGGGTTGTTTCCCTCCAAAAATAGTCCCTCCAAGAAAGACATGCCTACCCTCCCATTTTCCTGACACATCTCAACCCTATCATTGTTGGCAATTAATGGTAATGTTAATTTCTTAAAGTAAAAGTGACATTTCCTTTAATTTTCATTTTCATCCTTTTACTTAAATTTTTAACATTACCATGAAATGACTCGGGATGTTTGAGAGTGGTTTCGACCTCATTGGATTTCACATGGAGAAACTAGAATTTTAGATTTTACTCAAAATTCAGCGGACTTAATGGTTTTCATGATTTCATGGTTTGGGGGTTTGCAATGTTTCCATTTGATTCTATCATGCATGAGGATATGAGATTGGCATTTGCTCAAGAGCATGAAGCCCTTTAAGAACCTTGATCATGGTGGCATTGATTGTTGAACTTAGTTGATGTTGGTGGTATTGATTGTTGAACTCCTCGACCACGGCCTTAACAAGAATGCACCCTTCACTCAAAGGAAAACAATTGGTTGGGCATGCTAATCTTTTTCTACCACATTATAAGGTTAAGGAGATGAACCTTTCACTCAAACCAAAATCATTGATTAGTCATGTTAAACCTTTTAAATTTCTATCATATTACAGGGTTGAGAAATCCAAGTCTAAAGACTTTGAGCTAGATGATGTTTATGTATCTCTTCTTGATGATGTTTATGTATTTCTAGTAGCGTTGAATCAATGATGAGTTTCATGAGTGACCATGTTGATCAGTGATTTGTAGTTTTGATGTTTATTTTTGCTACTACTACTAAAGTTGTAGACGAGTTTTAGGAGTCCTCAAACTCGGAGCCATATTATTTATGTAGCTCATGTTGATGATCTCTTGTCTAGTAGTGGTGATGAGTTTGATCATGATGAGGAGTGATCTTGTTGTTGATCACTGATATGTAGACTTGTAGTAGTTCAATGACCCCATCGCTTAGAGCATTGTTTTCGGACTCTAGAGGTCATTTAGAGCCTCATTGATTATGTATTTTGTTGTGGATATGTATTGACCTTGATGCCATTTTGATATATTCACCTTTACATGGTATATAGATGAGCAAACCTTGCATATTTTGTTTCTATTGGCTTGGAATCATGGTTTTAAATCTTAAAAATAGTTTTTTTCATTAAAAATTAATTATTTAATGTATTTTTTTTTTTAAACCGGTTCGTTTAGACTTGACAAGTCCCGGTTCGAAACCCGGTTCATTAGGTGGATTGGTCCGATCACCGGATCCGATTTTTAAAACATTGATCCATATGAATGCTTACAAAGTGGAAAAAGTGGAGGAATTAGCTCACAAGATCGTTTTTATCGATGGGACCAAGTTTGGCAAAACACGGTCTGAAACCTTCAGAGAGTGTTTTGAGGCATCAAATGACATTTTTTGGGGGGTAAAATTTTGCTGCTTAAGTACCACACTTTTTCATGCTATTCTACACTCGAAGACCTTTCCAACAACATAAGAATTGCGTCAATTAAAGTCTGTATGCGAAAGTTATGCCACTCAGAAATTGACCTTCTTGTTTTCACCAGCATAATTCAAGAGGATGCCATGTCAGCCTCCATTATTCATTGAAAATGGGCTAACCACGTGATTATAATGAAGAAGACTGTAGAAGAGTCTATAACTTTGGTTAAGATTTGAGGTAGTCAAACCTAACCACTATTATGCTGCCAGGCTGTGTTATAATCGGGCCACTAGGAGAAAAAATGATTCCATTCTTTCGAGTGCATTTGTTCTATGTCTGAGCAAAAATAGCCAAGAGGTATATGAGGTAGAGCACATAGAGAGGATTTGTGCATTGTAGCTATCCACGGGCCACAAGCCATACTTTTACTCACAACTGTATTTCCAAACAAAGAAAGAGAGTGCAGTGGCCTCACCTTCTAGCTGGTTTTTTCTCTCAAAGGGGTTTCCCGTAACAAATCTTGTGTTATATGTGTGTGTGAGCTTTAATTTTTCCGTTCTCTCTTTTTCTTCATAATTTTCATTCGCATGCATGCACTATTAACCAATGTTATCAGAACCAAACTGGTGATCGAATCGAAAAACCTATGGACCAGGAATCTGTCGAAACTGGTAAAAAATCGAAAAAATAATCTGTTTACCAAAAACACATAAAATCTTCACATTTTAAATAAAAACATATATATTTATGTGCATCCATATGAATCCAAAACATTTATACACAAATATGCAAAAGTTCTCATTTACATAATATGTAAGGGTGCACATAACCAAAATAGCATCGAGTGCAATCCATCTCTGAACCGAAAATACATCAACAAATAGGCTCTAGATGGCCTCTAACATCCAAAAAAAATCATGCTACAACAAACACCTACATACCATCAAAACCATTGCCTATATTGGGGCCTTCGTCATCAATATAACCATTTAGGCATTAAAATAAGATAGAAGAAAACGTAGCATGTCGTGTCAAGATTTTATTTGAGTGATGGGTACATTTTTAGTAGAGTCATGATAGAGGAGTTTGACGACCGATGCCACTAACATCAAAGTACATAGAGGGCTTGGTTCTCTTTATTAAATATTAGTTCCATACCCTTGTATTTGACAAAATCCAATTGAAACGTTAGCAATCCCCCTAATCCTGAAATCCTCAAAAACTGTTAAGTATGCTGGATTTTGAGTGAAATATAAAATTCTACTTTCTCCATATGAAATCCAATGAGGTTGGAACCACTCTCAAACATCCCGAGTCATTTCATGGTAATGTTAAAAATTTAAGTAAAAGTGACATTCTCCTTTGTTTTTCATTTTCATCCTTTTACTTTAATAATATAACATTACCATGAATTGCATAGAAATACTAGGACCATAGGCTTTATCATTACGCTGAGGGCCATAGGCTTGAATATTAGGCTAGCCTAGGGGAGAATTAAAAGTGGGCCAAACAACTGAAAAGTTCAAAAAATAAAAAAGGGCAATTTTTTATGTTGGCCTGCAGCAGAACATGGAACCGGCTTATTTCAGTTCAGAGGCTCGGTTCTAATCGGTTTTGGGCCAAAAATGACCGGACCAGCTGGTTCCACCAGTGCCGGTCTAGTTCTGATAACACTGCTATTAACTGTAAATCTACATATCTAGAAATCTAATGAAATTAAGTGTAGAATTTCAGATTTTAATTTTAATATTAACAGATTTGTTGTGTTGAAGTGTCCAGTGAAATATCCACGATAGTTTACGGATCATATTGGTATTAGAGCAGGTTTCTTTGGGTATTTTGTGGAGATTTGCAGGGGATCTAGATTGGTTGGGTGAAAAGTCGAAAAACCCCGTTGAATTTGTGAACAAACCTCGTGATCCTGCAGAGAGGTTTTCGCGGCTGGAACAAGAAGCCACTGATATAAATTGGAATGCAAATCTCCTCATGGCAACTTTGAATAAAAAGCTTGGGATATTTTGAGAAGATGGGGGTTCATATGCAGAGGACAAATCAGAAGGGGGATTAGGAGATTGGGAAGAAACAGAGAATCAACCGAAGAAAGAACTTGGAAAAGACCAACCCAATTCGAGTGCCGTGAATCAATCACAACCCCTGTTTAAAATGGAAGCAAAGGTCAACATCAAGCCGTACCATGGCGAGATCTATGCTCTGAAGCTGAATCATTAGTTGTAGCAATGAGAGGTGTGTTTTAACATCCATCAAGTTGAGGAAGAACAAAAGATCTCATTTGCGCAGTTGAAATTAGAGGGGCATGCCTTGACTTGGTGGGAGAGCCACATGGAGACCTTGAAGTTGGAGGGAGAGCTTACAGTGACTAAGTGGAAGGACTTCAAAACCCTCATTAAGTCACAATTTTACCCTTTGGGTATGTAGAGGACTAGTGGATCCGGTGACACTACTTCAGGCAAAAGCTGAAGCAATGCGTGTAGGAGTACACCACAGACTTAAAAAAGATGGTTATAATGTTGGGTATCTCCCAAAGAACCCAAATGTATTCCTGAAGTATTTGGGGGGTATATGCCGCCATCTGTGGGAGCAAAGATGTTGTTCAAGCCCAAATTGGTGGGATAGGCTTGTGTACAGGCACAATACCTGGAGAACATAGGCTTGAAGAGAGCAAGATCAAGTGGATCGAAGCAGAAGGAGCAACAAGACTCTTCTAAAGAGGGGAAGAAGAAGCAAAAAGTGTGAAAATATAAAAAGATGACAACCACAACACACGAGTGCAAAAATCCCAGCAAGCGCTGCAACCACTGCAACATTGATGGCCATACAGAGGAGAAGTGATGGAAGTTGCATCCAGAGCTAAACCTGAAAAACAAAAAGTAAGACAATAATAAGAAGAATCTCATGGCCACATATTTGAGCCACCGAGTTGAAAGGAACTCGGATGTGGATGATAAGATCGTCTGTACATCAATGCATAAGGGGGTGAATCTGAATAGCCTTCAGTGATAAGAAGAGAAAGAAATGACCAAACTCTTCCATATAGAGATTCAGGTCAAGAAGACAAAGATTGATGCTCTGTTTGACTCAAGATCGCAGGCGAATCTCATTGCAACAGAGCTGGTCAAGAAGTTGGGGCTCGAAGCTCATGATCATCCAAACCCATATCCACTGGGATGGGTAAATAAGGATGCAAAGTTGAAGGTAACAAAATAGGGCAAAATTAGATTTTCCATTACTGTTGATTTTATTGATGAAATAGCACTAGATGTGGTTCCCCTTGATGTATGTGGAGTTGCGTTTGGGAGTCCCTAAATGTACATGCAAGATGCAATATTCATTCGAAGAGCCAACCAATACCAAGTCATCAAGGATGGAAAATTTGTAAAGACTGAAAATAATTTAAACAACTTTTTACTCTGAACAGGATATGAAATCTTTATGAACATGCTCTGAAATTTAACAAAATTGCATATATCAAATTGATTGATTTGATGAGAAGTACCTACCTGGTTTCCTGTGGATGAAGAGGCTTCATAATTGCTCCAGCTCTCGCTCCTGTTACCAAAAGGCCATAAGCTCCTAGCCAAACTAAGTACAACCTAGGTACTCAGTCCAGAATGCTTCTTAATCGCTGCACTCTGTTCCCCCCGTGCCCAAAAACTTCAGAATAAACAAGGCTCAGTCTTTTCTGTTGAAAAACTCTGTGTTACAAATTTTCCTCCTCCTTTCGACCCCCTTTCGTCCAACCGCCCCTTCCTTCTTATAAGTCTTTGTTCACCGACTTCCTCCATCTCCGTGTCCTAATTTGGATACGTATTGATTTTACAAACAAAATCTGATTTGATTTGGTGATTTTATTCGAATATCTAAATTTGATTTAATAAAGTTTATTTATTTATTTTAATGATTTAATTTAATTTATAAATTTAATTTAATTTCATAAATTTTAATTTACAAATTAAAAATTTAAACATTAAAACTAACATTTTCTGTTCGTTTGAGGGTTTATTATATATATATAGTGCGTTACGTACGGGTCCATGCATACGTAGCTATCGTATGGAGGCCTCATATGTATGCTAATACTCGTATTTTATTTATAGCTATAGGTTGGTCATTACAGAATTGTTCATCTTCAACGCGCACAAAGGCAAGTAAAAAATTTCGCTGGTATGTGCCAACCAAGCCAAGAAATTGATTAGTTCCAACAAGAAGTATGTTTTATTGTTTTAAGAGAGAGTTAGTATGTAGAAGAGTCAATAAGAGGCAAGGCATCACTGGAGGGGTGTACTAAGAAACATAAATAACAACTGGAAGAGTTGCTATAGGGATACAGGGATGTGTTCTGAGAGCCTAAAGGACTACCACCTAAGAGGGAAGTGGAGCATGAGATTCAACTATTATTCGACTCCCCATTGCCAAATATTGGACTGTACAGGTAGTCTGTTATAGAAGCAAGTGAGGTGAAGAAACAATTGCAACAACCGCTGAAATAGGGTGTCATTTTATTGAGTACATCACCATGTGGGTCACCCATCATCATTGTGCCAAAGAATGATGGGACTTGGCGGATGTGTACAGATTATAGGGCATTGAACAAAATCACGCTCAAGAATAGATACACCCTATCTAGGATATACGATCTGTTGGATCAATTGCAGCAAGCCAAATACTTCACTAAGATGGACTTATAGTCTGGATATCATCAGGTTCGAGTCAAAGAAGAAGATACCAGGCAAGGTTTGTATGAGTGGTTAGTCATGCCATTTGGCCTATGTAATGCACTAGCTACATTTACGCGATTAATGGATGATGTACTACATCCTTTTATAGATTCATTTGTTATTGTCTATTTGGATGATATATTGGTATACAGTGCTACCTGGGAAGAACACATCTCACATTTGATGCAGGCATTGGAGGCATTAAAGAAGCACCAGTTGCTAGCACAACCCTCAAGAAATGTGAGTTTGCACAGTAGTCTTTGGTGTATTTGGGGTATGTGATAGGTGGAGGAGAGATGAAGATAGATTCTGCCAAGATGGAGGCCACCATGAAATGGCTAGTGCCTACTAATGTTTCTGAGGTTAGGAGCTTCATTGGGGCAACATAGTACTTGAGGAAATTCATAGCCTTGTTTTCAGTGGTAGCAACACCGCTCCACGCCATAACAACAAGTGGAAAGAGTTTCTAGTGGGGAAAGGGTCAGCAGAGGGATTTTGAGGAGTTAAAGGAGAAAATCAATCAAGCACTAGTTCTGGCATTACCAAACTTGCAACAACCCTTTGAAGTGGAGACAAATGTGAGTGGGTATGTTATGGGAGTGATCTTAATGCAGGGAGGAAGGCTTGTATGCTACCATTATGAAGTATTTCATGGGGCAGTGCTTAACTACCCTACCTATGACAAGGAGCTCTATGCCTTGGTGCAAGCTGTGAAGAAGTGGGAGCACTATCTAATGGGAAAGGAGACAGTAATCCACACAGATCACCATCCACTACAACACTTGCAGGCCGAGAGTAAGCTACAACAAACAAGGCATTACAAGTGGATGGGGTTTTTACAGCCATTTCATTTGGTGATCAAGTACAAGACAACACAAACAAGTTGGTCGACATGCATTTTTCAAGGCCACCCACACTAAAGATCATAGCTTTGGGAACTCTTACGCACATGGAGCCACTCACCCATGATGCATACAAAGAGGCATATTCAGAGGATGAGGACTTCAAGGAGGTGTTTCAACAGTTGCAGAGTTAGATTCATGTGCATGATGGTGACAACACCGTTGATTACCATTTCCAGGATGCATTGCTCTACAGGATTATTACGCTATGAGTTCCTAAAGGTGAGTGATTGCAACTTATTAGAGAGGCTTACATCTCCAAGGTTGCATGGCACTTTGGTGTAGGGAAGACTGTGGCCAACTTGCAGAGGCATGTGTATTGGCCCGAGATGCGAGAGAAGGTAGCTAGGTTCATAATAGGATGCATGCTTTGTGTTACTAGCAAGCCTAACAATAGGAAACAAAGTCTATATCATCCCTTACCTGTACCTACTCGTCCTTGGGAAAGCATTTCACTGGACTTTGTGGGAGGTTTACCAACAACCAGGAAGGGACATGACTAACTGTTCGTGGTAGTTGACAGGTTCAACAAGATGTCTGTTCTGATGCCCTATAAAAATACCATCAATGGGCAAGAAGCAACGGACTTGTTCTTTGGACAGGTTTGGGTGCACTTTGGGATACCAAGGAACATCGTTTCAGAAAGGGATACGATATTTCCCAGTGCATTCTGGACTACATTATGGGAGAAGATGGACACGAAGTTGAAGAGATCTACAAAATTCCATCCACATATAGATGGGCAGACAGAGGTAGTCCACAAGACATTGGTGCAACTTTTGAGTGGATACAACTAGAAGCATCTGAAGACCTGGGATGAAAATTTGGTATATATACAACATTCTTACAACAAATAAGTCCACACATCTATAGGAGAGTCCCCATTTGAAACTTGTTTTGGATATTTTCCGCCTTTACCTTTGGACATTGCATATGGGCAACAAGGAGGAATGAGGGAAGATCTTACAGGAGATGACTTGAGGGTTGAGAAATTTATAGAGAAGATAAGTCAGAGCTATCTACATGTACAAGAGACATTACAAAAGTCACAGGAGAAATATAAGGCCAAGCATGATCAACATAGAACAGAGAAATCGTTCAAGGTGGGAGATAGACTATGGCTACAGTTGAGCAAGGAGAGGCTTGAGGGGCCTGGTAAGAAAATCAAGGCTCTGAGGTATGGACCCTTTGTGTTACTGGAAAAGGTGGGTGATAATGCCTATCGACTCAACTTACTACCATAAATGCATCATTTATTTAGTTGTGAATGTAGAGAATCTAAAACTCTGTGAGCCTTCCATGCTAGATTGGGAAGAAGAACAAGTCCTACCTTCTACAGAGGATTTGGCATTAGACGCTCAGGTAGAGTTGAAAGAAGATACAATTTTGTAGAAGAGGTCCAAAACTACAAAACAGGGGCAGTATGACCTTTGGTAGATTGGGTTGAAAGGAAAACTTCTAGGCAAAGCTAAATGGTACACCAGAGAGAAGGCATAGGAAAAATTTCCTCACCTCATTCAGTAGAAGCTTTTGGGGACCAAAAGCCTCCCAAAATGGGGAGGTATGATCTGGATTGATCATTATATTGTTTGTCATCCATCTCGATGCTTAAAGAGTGGAAAAAGTGGAGGAATCGGCTCACAGGACCATTTTTACCGACATGACCTAGTTTGGCAAAACAAGGTCTGAAAGTTTCCAGGAGAGTTTTGATGCATCAAATGATGTTTTTTGGGGGGTAAAACTTTGCCGTTTTCGCACCACACCTTTTCATGCTATTCTACTCACAAAGACCTTTCTAACAGCACAAGAATCGCTCCAATCATAGTTCGTATGCGAAAGTTATGCCACTCAGAAGTTGACCTTCTTGTTTTCACCACCATAATTCGAGAGGATGCCACGTCAACCCCCATTATTCATGGGAAAGGGGCTAGCCATGTGATTATGATGAAGAAGACTCTATAAGCATCTATATTGTAGCTCTAGTTAAGAGTTGAGGTAGTCAAACCTAACCACTAGTAGGCTATTGGGTCATGTTATAATTGGTCCACTAGGAGAAAAATGGATTCCATTCTTTTGAGTGCATTTGTTCCATAGCTGAGCAAAAATAGCCAAGAGGGATAGGAGGTAGAGCACACAGAGAGGATTTGTGCATTGTAACAGTCCACGGGCCCCAAGGCATACTTTGTACTCATAGCCATATTTCCAGACGAAGAAAGAGAGAAAAGTAGCCTCACCTTCCTGTTGGGTTTTTCTATTGAACAAGTTTTCCAGAGCAAATCTTGTGTCGAATGTGTGTGTGAGCTTTTATTTTTCCATTCTCTATTTTTATGCATAATTTTCATTCGCATGTGTGCACTATTAACAATGAATCTACAGATCTAGAAATCTAATAAACTGTCATAGTGTAGAATTTTAGATTTTAAATTTAATATTAACACATTTGTTGTGACGAACTGTCTAGACTCTAGTGGAATATCCATGATAGTTTACGAATGAAGAGATCAGATTCCACTTCATTCGAGACAAGATTCTGAAGGGAGTAGTGAAGCTCCAGTATATTCCTACTAAATAGTAGGTAGCTAATATTCTAACCAAGCCCTTCGCAAAAGGGAAGTTTGAAGCATTTAAAGAGAGATTTGGATTGGTGCAAAATTCTTTTCTTGCTAAGAGGGAGTGTTGAGAAATATAGCTCTTCCAGGAACTTCTTGCATAGGTTAGGTGTGAAAGTGCAAGAAGTAGTTCGAGACAATTCCTAGTGACTACTTAGTAAAAGTGGGAAATAAAACCATCTTGTAATTTCACATAAATAAATACACGTGAAAGTCAAGTTCCTATATTCTTCTAGTCTTATAAATCTAAATGAAATATTCTAGAGATTGTAGAATACTAGTGAATCAGATTTGTTCTAGTCTTAACCTTACACCCCATTGTTGAGATAAGGTTGTTACTAGGATTAAGGAGATTAGTTGATAATATATGGAAAATTAATTGCTAGGATTGAGGAGATTAGTTATTTCGTCAAAGCATATGTAGGACAAGATGAAAGAGGTTGAAACCCACATGAGAACACTTGAAAGAGGTGAAAATCAAGAAAAGGAGAGTGCATTTGAGAGGAGAAAGTGCAGATTTGTTGTAACAAGTAACAAGAGGGAATCCATACAACAATAACATAGTATAATTGTACAATAGTAGTTGTTGACTTCTTCCTTTAGCAAAGCCATGCTTTTGTTTTAGCCGTTAATTCTGCTCTATTCCATTGTATTCTGTTTATTGTACAATTGCTGAGTTACAATGTATTATGGAGGTACCTCGTATCATTGGAATGATAAGCTAATTTGAAAGGGAAAATCATTGTGCGTGTGTGTTATTCATTCACTACTTCAGTTGTTCATTTTTCAGCCATATGTGTGATTATTGCATGTTCAGAGATATTCATTTTCATAATTGAGGTCAAATTTGTTTTATTTAATTAATAGAAACGTAGGAGAACAACCATCTAGGGCTTAAAAATACATTCTGCTAAGCAATGTTAATTGCTACTAAGCACGAGCAACCATCTGGCTTAGTGAAATGTGGAGATGGGTTCTAATTGTGACTTTGTTACATTGATCTTGATTCTTGTTGTTCCTTCAGATTCTTGTTGTGGCTATGCTGCTCTCATATCTCCATTTATTACTTTTAGTCCTCGATGTACCTCTGTATAGGTAGGAAAATGGTAGCATGATAGGAAGGAAAATGGGTAGTCATTAGGAACCTCAAAATTGTCATTTGAGATTCCTTCCCACTCAGATGACAACCTCGATTTGGAGCCTCCAAATGACACACCCATAGGGAGAGGCGATTTGACACAGGCATATTCATTGGTTGTTGGAAGGACAATCGATTAGTCATCATTTGATTTGACATCCTCTTCATCACCAAGACCCATGCCAACCCTATTTGACCTCTCTCAAAGATTACATGTTAACATTGATTTTCAGCTTGTATATAGGAAATGAGGTGCCCAAGTGGTGTTATATGTTTTGGTAGAGTAGCTTGTCTAATTATAAACTCCTTCGGAGCAGTGTTTCTATGGTTCCTTAGATGAGTTGCCAAATTTATGTGGATTCATATCAGTGGCTCCCCTCTATCTAGAGGCATCTAGGTCACCAACATCATCATTGTTTTCCATCCATTCTGATGGAGAACCCTACATAGAAGTATATATGAACATCACTCACTATTTAGCAATTGGGGAGGCCATGCTCTTAGTTGATTTTAATGCTCGCACTATACTCTCTAGATTTGCCTTCACGATCTGTTTGAAGATGCTCTTTGTAGTCAGGAGGAAGATCCCAAGACAATGGGATTTCATTGATTTTCAAATGTTGCTTTGGGCTCCATTATAGCATATGACAAACACTTTTTACAGCTAGGGAATCTCATGAGTTGTTGACACAAATCGACCTCCCCTATTTCTCGGGCTCTAACCACTTCACACGCTTGCCACAAAATGGGGAAGCTAGTGTAGTATTATCTCATTATTAGCCTAGACTTGGTTCCTTGGGTGGGCCACTTCTTCGTAGCCCCCATTCCCTTAGCCAGTCTTGCCCTCCTTTACTTCTCACTTTGGGATTATCCTCTCCCTTGATTCCTCCTTATTGAGGCCCACCTCAAATCACTGTTCTTTTTGACAAGGGAGACCCAAACATATTTTGCTCTCTCTAAAAATTGTGTTCTCATCTCTCAACTGTACATATGCTAAATATGATTGGCTTTCCTTTGCCATTTGGTGAGCAACCCTCAAATCCTACCCCCATGTTACCTGATCCACCTCTCTTTCCCCAAAAATGGGCTCATGTCACCCATGAATTGATGGTATGAGGTAGATCACAAAGCTGTCCATCACTAGCTTAGACATGCCTTCTCCCATGATTATCATTCTTATCCTTGCCTTAAAGCTTCCTACTGATGCCTCCAATACAAGAAACACACCTTCATCTCACAAAGGGGACATGAATCACATGCTTCTCTTCTCCATTCCCCCGAAACTTCTAGCATGCCTTCTACCCACTTCTTGCTAGATCTCGATCTAGATTCAATGTTTTCTCATGTCTCCACTCTATATGATCTCCCTGGATGGGCATCGATTTAGGGCACCTCTTCCCTCCCTCATTATTTATTTTCATAATGAGATATCTAGGAACACTGTTTGGGAGATAAGTACCTGCAAAGCGACATACAAGGAAGAGTTCTAAGCAAAGCTCTTCAAGCATGGTCTTTATTCCTTAGATTTTCTCTTAGCTGACTTGTTTATCCATGTTGTTTGTACAAGATTCGCATAGGCTTGGTAACATCATACTATTTACCTGACCCATAAGTTACGTCCTAATGTAGATTCAAACAACTATAGAACAATCATGGCGGGCCACACTTTCTGCAAGCGTTATGCTACAATCCTTCATATGAAGCTCTCTAGGGTGGTTGATAGAAGACTCCTCAGAGCTAGGAGACAAGCATGGTTTTGACCAACACATTAGACCATCTATCACATTCTTACATTTGGGGCCATCATTGAGGAGGCATGACATCACTCTTCGAAAGTCTATTGCTTCTTTGTAGACTTTCGAAAAGATTTTAACTTTGTTCCCTTTGAGGCCTTATTCCAAAGATTCAAAGCATCGATATTTCAAGACATTGGGTTCTTGGTCATGTCCACTTTGCACATGGGATTTTCAACATTATCAGGAGTACCATTGAGGCAAAAAGGGGTGCCCCTTGTCCACTGCCATTTTTTGTATCTACACAGATGATCTAGAGCCCTTTCTACAGGATCATATCTAGAATAGTGATGGGTGCCTCCTACACGAAGTTTTTATCTCTATCTTTCGCTTCACTAACAATGTGATACTCTTGGCCTCATCTCTAGAAGGGCTATAGGGATAACTAAATGCTTTAGCATTTTTTGTGATCTTCAACATTTGACGTTGAACTAGGTAAAACCAATGTGATGATCTTTAATACGTTGAATAAGACTCTATTTGACCACTATTTCAGTTTTTAGGGGAGAGGAGATTCAAGTCACTAGCACTTATACTTATTTGGGTGTACAATCCTCATGGCTTCGCTTTAGTCTTTTACATGCTTGTCAACCTCATGTAAATAGAGGTTATGGGTCCTTAGCTGCTCTTGAGAGACAATGTTTTGCCATTGTTTTTAGGACATTTCATCTAAGATGTTTCTTATTGATTTCCTTATTCAATCGATGGTTCTCTATGGTTTTGAGGTTTGGCGACCTTGTTTATTGGAGGTTGATTGGGCTCCAATTGAGAGAGCACAAACCCTTCTCCTTCGATGCATTATCATTTTAAAATAGAGTGCCCCAACACATCATCCTTGTACAGTTTGGTGCTTACATGTTCTAGCTTGAGACCATTTTTCATTTGGTTTCACTTTGAATTTATTCAGAGTTTCATGGATTTAGTGACATGCCGAGATCAATACCCATATCTAGATGATTGCTCATCAAAGTCCATTACTTTATCTAGTCCTCATGGTCACACCAAGTGTTGGTTTGTAGAGGTTTTAGACCTTCTGGAGTACATTGGTATTTCAATGGATTGACTTCCTCCCTTTAGATACTCCATGGATGCACTTGACCACCTCCTACCTACTAGACATGAGCTGAACAGGATCGTTCCGGATGAGATATAGACAATTTGTGTAGGTCACTTGGACAATCCCTTATTTCGGTTTATGTTTGAAGATAGCCTTGTATGCATAACAATTCATAGAGATGAGGCACAAACTCATTATCCAACTCCCATACACTTCTCATCACTTGGCTAGTTTCGAGTGGGATCAAATCATAGTTTTAAAAATCAGAACCAGGCATCAAGTTGGTTGCCTATCTAATTGTGATTCGAACCAAAACCAGATCAAATCGGATTCAATAAATCGGGAGTTGAAAAAATACATAAAATATTTATTTTTTAATGGAAAAACTTATTTTTAAGATTACAAACCATGATTCCAAACCATTAGAGTTAAAGTGTGGAAATTCTTCTCATCTATATACCAGGTAAGGGTGCATAATACGTATAGCAAAATGGCACCGAGTGCAATACAAATCAATGATATCATCCACAAAATATATAACCAATGAGGCTCTGAATGACCTCTAGAGTCCATAAACAATGCTAAAACTCAAGCTACTATGTCATTAGCCTACTACAATGTATAAAGTACAAACTCAAGCTCAAAGTACAAATCATTGATCAACATGATGACTCATCAAATTCATCACCACTACTAGAGATGCGATCATCAACAGGAGCTACATAAACATCATCTGGGTCAAAGTTTGAGGATTACTCACACTCCTCTCCAGCCTCAATAGCAGTACTAGGCCTAATAGAACTAGAAGCACGAGTTAGCCGAGCTGCACTACTACTCCCCTCACCAATACCATGTGCCATGCTTGGTCCTAGTGGTTCGCTTCCTCCAGCTACCAGCTCAACTACCAAATTTGCATTGGAATCAACACCCCCCTAACTCCATGGCATCAACATCAAGATCAACATCAAACTCAACTAGATGAGACTCCTCCACCCATTCTGAAGATGGATCAATATCATCCAACACATGATACAGGTCTTTTGTTCAACAACTAGTTGCACCTTAGTCGAAGGTTGTACTACACGAAGACAAGATCATTCAATCGTTTTTGTTCCAAACGATCTCTTCTTCATGTGAATCCGTTTAAAAACAAACCAAATGCGCTCACAGCCAGAAGCATTGCAAGTTTGGCTGAGAACTCTAACCGCAAACTTTTGTGGTTGAGGGTATTGGCTTCCAAACAACTCCCACCAATGTGCTACAAAGACAAAGACTAGAGTTAGTTAATTTTTCAACAATTTAGATGGTAAGTTTGAACTTTGAAAAATTTACAAAATAAAAATTACAAATTCAATTTTAAAAATTTGAACTCCACAAAAAAAAAAAAAAAAAATTGGAATTGCTTACATGGTTGATCCACATATGTTGCAATCTTTGCCAAAATTTTACCAAATGTGCTTGTGGCCCTAGAGAAAGCAGTGAGTTGTTGATGTATTTCCAATTGCCGTGACTGATTAGGTACCATGCGCTCCAAGCACTCATACAATCCATCTTTGACCTCCTCAATATGATCTTCTCCTAGCTTAGCTTTATAATGATACTTTGGGTTGAGGAAATACCCAGTTGCATGTATAGGACAATGGAGTTGATTGTTCCATTTGTTATCAATGATCTACCAAATAGGCCCATATTTACCTAATCTGTCTTTGTAGGCTGCCCGTATCTACTCCTTTTCCTGATCCATAGCCTCATATATGTAGCCTATGGCCAATTTCTCCCCATCTACCAACCGTAGCACCTTAATAAGGGGCTCACCAATTTTCACGACCTCTGCTGCTTTTTTCCAAAAAGTGTTGTCAAAAACTTTCTTTTTGGTGTCTTTTTCATCTTCTTTGCAAGACCACTGTGCATCTTCTTTGCAAGACCACTGTGATGAATTCCATTCATCACTGGAAAACATTTTCTGCAAGTTTTGTTGTTGGGAAGTGAGAGATTACAATATGAGGAAGTGAGTTGCAAATCTTGTGATGGTGGGCCTAACAAGCTCCTTGCCCCCAATGTTTTTCCTCATTAGGCTCAACACCCATGAGTGGTTGTAGATGTATTTTGTGAGACTCTTGGCATGCTCTATAATGTTCTTCACCCACTCCACTTTTCCTATGTCCTCAAGCATGAGCTCTGTGCAATGTGCAACACATGGGGTCCAAAATATGGTCTTGTGTTTGGAATCTTGCATCTTTCCAGCAAGAACATAGTTTGAGGCATTATTAGTGATGACCTGTGTTGTAGATTTTTCTATCTCCTGTCACAAAGTGCTTTAGAAGATGTATAAGCCTCCTAGAGACAACCTCCAGGTTGAAGGAAAGGGTCATGGCCTAGGGCATCCTAGAGGAGTGCTTTTGAAGATTCTGAGAGGGTTTCTGCTGCACTCCATATGTCACATAATTTGAAATAAGATAATTCAGAGAGTGGTTCAAAAGCCCTTCACCAAGGTAGACTCAAGCAGATAGAGATCTACACATCGTAGATATGACTCATCTCAATGAGGAATGTCCTGATTTTGGTGGCCGACACACAACAATATGCAGTTCAATATTGGTGTTGAAGTAAAAGTGAAGAGGAGCACCTCATGAACAAGTAAATTGAACCAAAGTGGAACCGCTTTCTTTGCAAATAGAGTTCATAACTTGCAAAAGACAGAATTCGGGTCTCTAGAATTGCTGGATTTGGGAACCTTTCTAAAGACTTTCTTCCCCCTTTTTATAAGGAGAGAGGAAGCTTGAAAAACAGCTACAAAATATCTCAACCATGCTTCAGCTGTCTGATCAACTAGCTGTCTCGGCATGCGAATGTTCTGTTGCCCAAATCATTACAACGGACTCGACTCCTTTCGTTAAAATGTCAAAATTTCAAAAATAACTAAAATGGAAAAACTGAATGATGGCCAGGCAAAATATCTCCATGCCATTCCTGTGATTACCTCTGATCAGGTCACGTCTCTGCCACGGTGTTCCCCCTCAGTTACCGACCGGTTCATCTGTGATTTTCCCCCTTAACTGTTTGAACTCCCCATTGTTGGAGCTGGCAGTGATTAGTTGCCTTAGTGCTATTCTGTAACATAGCTGTCGACTCATCCATCTCTTAATAATTCTGAGTTATACTATTAGAGCCCATTGTATCCTGTAGCATTACCACAACGCCATTATGAAAACACAACCTTCCTATGTCTGCAACCCTTCCGTGCTTAGCTCCTTTATCACTTTTGAACCATGGGACCACTGCCTATGACTGAAAGCTTAGAGCATAGGCGCTGAAATATTAGAGCCCCCTCTCCTCAAAACATCATTTGAAATAACCTTCCAAAATCACAAGGTTCCGATGATACCAAGCTCCTTTTCCATTGTCTCTCTTCTTGTGTATCCCATAGGACCGGGTGCCTTGACTAGAGGTTTAGCACTGAGGGGTTGTGATATCAAACCTCTCTATCAGACTTATTTGAAAATAAACGTTACGAAATTGTATCCTTTCGATGCCTCCCAGCTCCTTTTGTTTGGCCCCTTTATATTTTTCCTTCATGGGACCGGGTGTAGTGTTCGGAGGCTTAGCGCTTGGGTGCTTAAGGCTTCGGGCTCATGTGCATGGCCTATCTTCCTTTATAATTCGTGCTTCACCCTCGGTCCTTTTGAATGCTTGCAACCAAGTGCCACCACATATTGAAGCCCCCTTTACCATCGAAACTTTTTCAAATTAGGATTTACCAGAAGTTACGATATTTCGCACTTTCGATGAGCTCATAGCTCTTGGTGCTTGGCCCTAGCTCTGCGCCTTTGGTTCTCTGGATGTTTTGTGACTCACTGCCACTTAACTTCGGAGCTCCTTCCATAGGAGGTTCTTCCAATAAAAGTTCCGATGGCCTTCCCCTCCGAAATGATTTACAATGCTTGGGTGCTTGGCTTTGGTCAGAGCCCTTTGTTTCTTCGGATTTCCATGACTGGGTGCTAGTAGATTTTGGAGCTGCTCTCACCATCGAAAGTTTTCAAATTGGAATTAACCTTGGAGGTACAATGAATCCCTCTTCCGATAAGCTCATTTTAGCACTTAGTTGCTCGACCCCTAGATCTATGTCCTTGGTCCCTTTGAGTATTCGCGACCAAGAGCCACCCGATTTCGAAGCTCCTTCCACTCGAAGATTTTCAAATTCAAATTAAAACATAGTTACGATGGCCTCTTCCTCTGAAATGCATACCTCTGAAGTGACATCATGCTGGCGTCATCACCTTCATGTGGTGCCTCCTGATTGGTGATACGTGTCACCCAGATTTGTCCCTTTTGGCCCTGAAAAATGTTGAAACTGGTTGCCACGTGTCCTTCATGATGCCACGTTAAGCTGACGTCATCTACCGCTTCAAATTCTTTGGGCCAATTATTTGCTGCCATGTGTCCTATCTTGAGGAGAGAGAAAAGGTCTATGGGGAAATCGGTTTTGCGACGATTTCCTTTGCATTTCAATTTTCTTCAAAACATTGGCCTTTGATAAAGAATTCATTTGATAAGAAGTTCTGAGGATCCGATCCTTTGATCCCCTCTGCTCCAACGTCCAGCCTTTCGATTTCGGACTGTGATATTATGGATTCCCGAATTTCGGTTCTCCACTTTTCATTTCGGCTCTAAAATTTCAGTACCTCCACTTGAATTTCAGCTCCGAAATTTCGGGTCTCCCATTTAATATCGGCCTCCGAAATTTCGGTCTCCTTTTATGGCTTTGGTACTTAAGCTCTCCATTTTGATTTCCTTTTGAACCACCAAGACTGCACATGTCCTCCATTAATTCAGGGATGAAAATAGAACCATTTGACACAAATGTAAGGTGGTATGATAGGTGACAACATTGGCTCTAATTGGGGACAATGCCTTGTTGGCAAGGTGTTGAGAACCTGTAGACTAGTAGCCTACACCATTGGGCATGTAGTCAAAAATATATTTTACCTACAAAACCAGAAAATCTCCCTGGATCTTTATTAGCAGAGTCCTCCCCGCATAATACTTGAAATGCAGAACTAAAAACTCTAAAAACTGGCAATTAAACACTCACATAGTGAGGCTTATTTATGTACAATCCCTACTTATGCACAGGGCTCAATTTACCCACGTGAGGTCAACCTTCCAATGATACCAGCGCAACATCTGATTAGTAGACCTTATGCCATTGTTCTCTTGAAATATAACAATTCAAATAAGCATGAACCATTTGCAATCTTGAGGTAAAACTTTTAATACATACCCCATAATTGAGATCTACTGCTGATCAAGGAAAGATGCCGTATAGTCAGCTACTGCATCACAAAACTGATGAGAAAAATTTAAAGCCGCTTCCCTTTCTTGAGCAATTTCTAGGAATGAGTCCTTCTGCAAAAGGCAGCCACAAACACTATTTGGTTCTTCAACTTTGAGCTCATCTTGAAAAAGTTGGTGCTGGTAGTCTTCTCGCCACTCGCTGGTAAGTAAATCCCTTTGAACATATGCAATAATCTCATCCTCCTCTGAATCATATGAATCATAAATCGGAGAATCTTCATCATTTTATTACCAACTTCTTGAACTTAAAAAACAGTGGTAGGTAAAAACATGGGCCAACAAAACTGATCGGCAACTGCTAACATATACTCAAAAGAAGAGGCTGTCTTTATTTGTTGGGAATCATTTTCTTCTTATGGTGGTCTTAGGCCTATGCTAATACCTTGTTCTCCATTTGAAGGATGTAAATCATAAACTGGAGCTTCTTTCTTAACCCCATTGTCAACTTCTTCTTTTTGAGCTGCTTCCCATGACTAGGAATGTTGTGGTTCTGAATTGCTCAACTTCCCATCGGAGTCATACAAATCATAAGGAGAATCATAAAATTCGGCAGAATCAGATCTCTGAGGGTTTGTATGCAGCTTGATGATGTCTCCCTCTTCCTTTTCTTGATTGCTGGGTGATACTTCTTGATGCAAGTATATGTCTTCTTGGAGTTGAGCCCCACAAATATCTTCAACAACATCATTGATCTCAAAAATATTTTCAACATTAAAATGTATCTCAAAAATATTTTTAACATTAAAATGTTCACAACAATCTTCAAGTAGACCACCCGGTGGATATAATATTTTGTAGAAATGATTAAATGCTATGTGAAAGCTCTTTAAGGAAGATATGCTGCCATTAGGTATTGCTTTGTACCAAACTCTAGCATCTTGATCTAAATAATACATGAACAATTTCATTTTCACATCTTCAATAACAATACCCTGTTGTTCTATGCATTCATGAAAGTTCTTGAGGTGCTGGTTCGGGTTCTATCTGTGCTTCCACTGAATCTAGGCAAATAGGTGGATCATTCGTGATATGGAGGAACATGATGGGGATAACTAGCAACAAAAGAAAAATCCAAGTGGGGCAAATTTGTTGGCCAAGAATGAAGGAGGGCCATTTTGAAAAGCCATTTAGGTAAGTGATCTCAAGGTCAAATGTAGGGGAAATTTTCCGCTGTTTAACATTAGAGCTAGTATGAGGCCCCTTGAAAGCCAGAATGACCAAATAAATATATAGATAGTGGAGTCGCTAGGGTGAGAGATCTTCAATGCACACATCCCTTGCTCACCCGACAGAGGGAATGTAAAAATTATCACACCCAGGGAAAATTATTCTGATTCGTTCACCGGCAACGATGCTAGAAGATATTGTAGCTTTTTCTATCTCTTGTCACAAATTGATTTAGAAGATGTAGAAGCCTCCTAGAGACAACCCCCGGGTTGAAGGAAAGGGTCAGTGCCTAAGGCATCGTAGAGGAGTGTTTTTGAAGATTCTCAGAGGGTTTCTGCTGCACTCCATATGTCACATAAATTGAAATAAGATAAGTCAGAGAGTGGTTCAATAGCCCTTCACCAAGGTATACTCAAGCAGATAGAGATCTAAATACACAGGGGTAGATATGACTCATCTTAATGAGGAATCTCCTGGTTCTGGTTATAGTAAAAGTGAAGAGGAGGAAAGGAAGGAAGGAATCCGATGCAAAGGGCTGGATAAAATGTAGAATCCTAAACAACAATTTGCAGCAGAAGTATGGGAGAATTAGGAGGTGAAAACACAGAAATAGTGGAGCGCAAATTAAGGTCTCGAGCTCTATGCCTCATCGACGCATTTTTTCACCAAACAACAAATAGTAAATCTGTGCACACACAGGGACTGCAAGCTATTAAATAACACAAGTAAATCTGTCATTATCACAGGTACTGTTTACTACTTCACAACTCACATATAACCATAAGTGAGAGTGAGACCGACAACTTCATTACACAATTTCAGAGGAGGCAAAACATACATGAAATGATAGATTGTTAATTTTAGGCAACAATAGTATGTTCTATACTTTAGAGCAATTTTACTTCAATTTCTTAATTAGCCCAATATCAATATCCAGTTTAGCAATCACATCAACATGATAGTAAAATGCAGAGAGAGGGATAGTACAATATAAAAATCTGATAATTTATAACAGCAGCAAAAGAGCCGTAACCAGAAAAGCCAATGCTGGTCAATAGGGCAGATTTGACCTCAAAAAATTGGTCAACTTCAGTGAACTTCGGCCTCCAAACAATAAGATGAATCAACCCTCAAAACAACCAAGTCAAAATTTGGTCAAACAGCCCACCTGCGGTCAACCCTAGCTGCAGTCAACGTGGTCAAAGTCAATGTTTAGCCTCGATTTCTGTGCCTAGAAATGCGGCTTGCCCAAACAGAGATAGCCCTCACAAAAATGCAGTCAAAGGAGGTCAACGCATGCTGGTCAACGCTTGGTCAAACTGTCTAGAAATTCGGACTCTTGAAATTTCGCTCTCTTGAAATTTCGGCCTCCTGAAATTTCACTCTTGAAATTTCGGCCTGCTGAAATTTCGCTCTCTTGAAATTTCAGACGTGTGGAGAGAGAGAGGCCCAAAAATCTGTACCCAATCAATGAGGAGAGAGATAGAAGTGTGATGATGAGTGTGTCCAAATGAGGCTAAGTCACCTTTTATTTATATGCAACGTTGAGGATGAATAGATATCACTGTTGGGCTTTTGAGCCTACATAAGTTTGCTGGCCGACCTTGACAATTTGACCATAATCAAAATAAATTCATAACTTCATTTGTACATGTCAGAATCGGATGATCTTTAGATCAATCCTACACCTCTCGGAGAGAGGAATCTACCAAAATATTAGCTGTCATAAATAAGATGACCCATGTGGAGTTAGGCCCTAGTTGCCAATTTTAACACTCCCTCTCGACTAGGGAGAACTCCTTTTACTAATCCATCTGGTAATCTGTACTATCTCTGCCATCAATGCACTGCTCTGCTGAACTATGAAGAAGAAGAAGTGATCGAGAATGTATCATACCATTCTCTACTGACCCGAAGTCAGTTCCAATTGATCTCAGATCAATATCGGTCATCCTAGCAAGGGAGTACGGTAGTACACGATGCATTTGTTGGTAGTACTATAGTTCCTATCCTCATTTCCCTACTCATTGGTCAGACGAGAGGTACTTCCCATGAGTCCCAAGCTGCATGGATAGGATGTCTCAACAACAGAAGGATGAACCACTCATCTTGCCTACATGTCGCGAAGGGGTATCGCAGGGGAAGGCTGAACCACACTCACCTTGTACACAACAAACCACTAGGGGAAGGATGAACCACTCACCCTATGGTTGCTCATCGCTCCAAGAAGTACCCCAAGCCCCCCGATGCTCCCAGAGCTCAATGTCCATCTCATACAGGACCCTCACAAGAGGATCTCTCCACGACTCCAAGTTGTTCTTGGAAGGCCAAGAACGACTTGGTCAGAATATCGATGACCTGCTCATCAGTCCTAATGTGATGGAGCCTTATTGCTCCTCGTTGTACTTTATCTCGGATAAAGTGGTACCTGATATCTATATTCTTGGAGCGACCATGAAACATGAGATTGTCTGATAATCGGATCCCACTCTGGTTGTCGCAGAGGATCACGGTGATACCCAACACATGTCCAAACAACTCACTGAAGAGCTTCCTCAACCAGACAGCTTCATAGGAGGGCATACTAGCAGTTATGTATTCAGCCTCGACGGTGCTCAATGCAACCGATTTCTGCTTCTTGCTCATCCAGGATATCGAAGCAGAACCCAAAGAAAAACAACATCCAGAAGTGCTCTTGCGATCCATCACATTGTCAGTTCAATCAACTCAAACTAACCATGCAGCCTCACATGTCTGGCAATGTATCTCAGTCCATGAGTGATTGTGCCTCGAAGATATCTCAAAAGATTCTTTGCACCAATCCAATGTATATGATGAGGCTCAACCATATATTAGCTCAATGTGTTAATTGCAAAACATGTGTCCGGACGGGAGTTCACCAAGAACATCAGTTCTCCTATGAGTTGACGGTACTTAGAAGCATTTCCCAATTCAGGTCCAACAACACTACCACATAACTTCTTAAAGTTAAGTTCCATTGGAGTAGTCACAGGCTTGCACTCCACCATCCCAAATCTTTCCAATATCTTCACAACAGATTTTCCTCGAGAGAGGAAAATTTCACGTGGTTTTTGCCAGACCTCCAACCCTAGGAAATAGTGCATTGGTCCTAAGTCCTTCATCTCAAGTTCAGAAGCCAACTCCCTCTTACATCTGTGAATGAGAGGGTCTGCACTTCTATCAACTCCATGCTTGATTTTGTAGAGCCACTTAGAGGTGACAACTGATTTGTCCTGGCATCTAGGGACCACATCCCATACATCATTCTTCATAATTGACTCGTTTTCTTCATTCGTAGCATCCTTCCATACTTGATGCTTCACAGCTTCTTTGAATGATGAAGGCTGATTTTGAATGATAGTGTTCATGGCGGTCAAATATCCTTGATACCTGTTCGGCTTCTTACTTTCACGGAAAGCCCCCCTTGGTGCAATGTGTCTCTCGGCATCTTCGAGAGTCTCCCTAAGCCATGGGGGTCTCCTTTTGCAGGAGGAGGGCTCATGAGGAGGAGGATCAATAGGATCCATAGGTTCATCAACATCATGCATTGTTTCGTTTTCTTTTGCACCTTGATTTCCGATGTCAGCTTGTTTGTCCTCTCTTAGGATAGGAAGGTTGTTGATCTTCCTGAGGGCCATATCTTCGTCGAAGGTGATAACATGACTTATCTAAACTTCCTTTTGACCAACCACATAAATTCTATATCCCTTAGAATTTTCACCATAGTCCACAAAGATTACTTTCTTCCCAGATGCACCCAATTTGCTTCTTTTCTCTTTTGGCACATGAAAATATACGGGATTTCCAAAAATTCTAAAATGAGAGACACCAGGTTCCTTACTAGTAAACATTTCTTCGGGAGTCTTGGAGTCCAATGTTTGATGAGGGCATCGATTTTGAACATCAGGTATCGTTTCATTTTCTTTTGCACCTTGATTTCTCGTGTCAGCGTCTTTGTCCTTCCTTAGGATAGGAAGGTTGTTGATCTTCCAGAGGGCCATATCTTCGTCGAAGGTGATATCATGACTTCTCTAAACTTCCTTTTGACCAGCCACATAAATTCTATGTCCCTTAGAATTTTCACTACAACCCACAAAGATTCCTTTCTTCCCAGATGCACCCAATTTGCTTCTTCTCTTTCGGCACATGAAAATAAACGGGATTTCCAAAAATTCTAAAATTAGAGACATCCGGTTTCTTGCTAGTAAACATTTCTTTGGGATCCTTGGAGTCCAATGCTTGATGAGGGCATCGATTTTGAACATACACGACGGTTTTTGCAGCTTCAGCCCATAGGAACTTCGAAAGGCCTTGATCATGAAGCATGGAATGAACTACTTCTACAATAGAGCGATTCTTCCTTTTAGCCACACCATTCTGCTCAGGAGTGTATGTCGTTGTAGTCTCGCTCTTAATGCCAGCTTCTCTGCAATAATCTTGGAATTCATTGGATTCGTACTCGGTCCCATTATCAATCCTTAATATCTTGATTTTCTTCTCGAATTGATTTTCGATCAAGGCTTTGAAGTGTCGGATCTAGCTGAAAACTTCATCCTTCTTCTTCAAGAAGTAGATCCATGTTTTGCGAGAATAATCATCCGTAAAGGTGAGATAATATAAGTATCCTCCCAAAGAGTTTATGTGCATCATACTAGATATGTCGGAGTGGATCAATTGCAATATATCTGTGGTCTTGCTATTACTTGAGGGGAATGGTACCTTTGTAAGTTTTCTTTTGGCACATCCCGGACATACACCTTCATGCTTTACTTTGAACTCGGGCATACCTGCCACCGTCTATCTCACATCGGGTAGGGCCTTATAATGAAGGTGGGCAAACCTCCGGTGCCATAGTTCAGATTGCAAAGATGTGTCACAAGACATGGCTCCTAATGGACTTCCTCCAACTTGATATAAAGTGTCAACCCTAAACCCAAGAATAAAAGCATCTTTAAAATTTCTTTTCCAAACACGTACCTTTCCATTGATAAAAACCACCTTGAAACCCTTGTCTTCCATTGCCGAAATGGATACCAGGTTCTTCTTGAGATCAGGTACATATAGTACTTCTTCCAAATGAATAGTGTTACCTTGATTCAATTGAAGGGTAATATTCCCTACTCCATTCACGGGATAGGTGGCATCGTCTCCAAGGATGATCTCCAGGTTTGTCTCTTTTTCTATCAGATTAGAGAGGGTTTCATTGTATCCGGTGAAGTGCCTTGAGGCACCACTATCAATCAACCAATTTCCCAAAGTGTCCAGAGGAGAGGTAGTGGAGAGGGCCGATATAAGATAGTATTCTTTTTTGCTTATTGTTAACAACATTGCATTCTTCATACCTAGAGTTCCTTGATTTCTTGGAGTGTCGACCATTTCCTTGATGTCCTGCATTCCTTTTTCCTTTGCCATTGGACCTGCCATTCCTTTGATCATTGTTGTTGAAGTTGCCCCTAGAATGATTGTGATCGTCATCATGCGATGTGTCCCTTCTATTTGGACACTCCCTTGCATAGTGGCCAAACATATTGCAAACAAAGCACCTACCCTTCCTTCCTCCTTTAGATCTAGTCTTTCCATGGAAATGACCTTTAGACCCAACATTATTTCTCCTTTTGGAATGAGCGGAGAATGCAATGGGGTTGCTTCTATTAGAAGGCATTTCTTGCTCCACCATTCTTGTTTCTTCTTGAATGCATCTCGACATCAATTCTTCAAACCTTGGAATTTGATCATTATTGAGTATAGTGGTTCTAAATACATACCAC
>APFE031101796.1:109026-120447 GCA_000404065.3 Pinus taeda
AGCATTACTAACCTTGAACATGCCGACCAACCTGTTGTAGATCTCCTTGGAGGTCTTCAATTCAGAGATATAGGCCACTAGATGCTTGTCAATGGAATCCCTGATAATCTTCTTTGCTTTGACTTCAACCTTATTGTACTTGGTCTTCACAACAGCCAGTGCATTTGAAGGAGGTTCAGGGTTTTTACCCTGCACATATACCATCACTTCTTTTTCTTCCAAGGTCAAATCAAGAGACATCTTCCCTCCATGATAGTCAGATTTATCATGGAGCTTGTCTTCAGCCGGGAAATAGGATGAGGAACCCATTGAACCTTTTGTCCTTGTCCAACTGTATTTGGTGATTGTTCTTTCACTCTTGCTTGGGCTTTGTTTTCACCTCAGCTTCGGTACCATGTTAATTTTAGGCAACAATTGTATGTTCTATACTTTAGAGCATTTTGCTTCAATTTCTTAATTAGCCCAATATCAATATCTAGTTTAGCAATCACATCAACATGATAATGAAATGCAAATATAACATAAACATAAACAGTAGAAGACAAGCCAAGACAAGAGGACACAAGATGTGGCACCAGCTAGGGACGAACCCCAATGTGGGGAAACCCTTGATCAAATCTTCTTTTAGTCTTCAATAGTTCATCAGAGAGAGATAGTACAATTTACAAATTTTGATAATTTAAAAATTCAACTTTGGTCAACAGGGTAGATTTGACCCTCAACAAATTGGTCAAATTCAACCTCCAAACAACAAGATGAATCATCCCTCAAAACAACCCAGTCAAAATCTGGTCAAACAGCCCACCTACGGTCAGCCCTGGTGCAGTCAACGCTGGTCAAAATCAATGTTTACCCTCGATTTTTGTGCCCAAAAATGCGGCCTGCCCAAACAAAGATAGCCCTCACAAAAATGCAGTCAAAGGAGGTCAATGCATGCTGGTCAACGCTTGGTCAAATTGTATAGAAATTCGGTCTCCTGAAATTTCAGCCTTCTAAAGTTTCGCTTCCCTGAAATTTGGGCCTCCTGCAATTTTGCTCTCCTGAAATTTCGGCCTCCTGAAATTTTGCTGTCCTGAAATTTCGGACGTGTGGAGAGAGAGGCCCAAAAATCCGTACCGAATCAGTGAGGAGAGAGAGACAAAAGTGTGAAGATGAGTGTTTCCAAATGAGGCTCTCTCACGTTTTATTTATATGCAACGTTGAGGATGAATAGATGTGACTGTTGGGCTTCTGAGCCTACCTAAGTTTGCTGGTCAACCTTGACAATTTGACCATAATCAAAATAAATTCCTAATTTCATTTGTAAATGTCAGAATCAGATGATCTTTAGATCAATCCTACACCTCTTGGATAGAGGAATGTAAGAAAAATATCAGCGATCATAAATAAGATGACCCATTTGGAGTTTGGCCCAAGTTGCCAATTTTAACATAGACAGGAGGGAAAACATATTGCACATTAACTCCGCTTGGAATCAACAGAACTGCTTTATTAATCTTTGAAGATGGAGTCCAAATCACCAGTCCATCATTTTCAACATTTATATAAGCCCGAGCACCTCATGAGCAAGCAAATTGAACCAAAGTGAACCACTTTCTCTGCAAATAGAGTTCAGAACTTGCAAAAGACAAAATTTGGGTCTCTAGAATTACAGGATTTGGGAACCTTTCTAAAGATTTTCTTCCCCCTTTTAATAAGGAGAGGGGAAGCTTGAAAATAGCTACGAAATATCTCAGCTGTGCTCTAACTGTCTGATCGACTAGCTGCCTCGGCGTGTGAATGTTTTACTAACTAAATCATTACAACAAATTTGATTCCTTTCTTTAAAATGCTAAAATTTCAAAAGATAGCTAAAATGGAAAAACTAATGATGGCCAAACAAAATATCTCCATGCCTGTGATTGCCTCTGATCAGGCCATGTCTCTGCCACGGTGTTCCGCCTCAGTTATCGGTCAGTTCACCTGTCATTTCCCCCTTTAACTGTTTGAATTGCCCACTCTTGGAGCTGGCGATGATTAACTGCGGTGGCCTTAGTTGTGCTCTGTAGCATAGCTTGGGACTCTTCCATCTCTCATTAATTTTGTGTTATACTATCAGACCCCAATATATCCTGTAACATTACCACATTGCCACTTCAGAGCGACAACTCATCGTAACTTCATTTAAAGTGCCATTACGAAAACACAACCTTTTGATGTCTTCAGCCCTCCTGTGCTTAGCTCCTGTATCAATTCTCAACCATGGGACCACTGCCTGTGATCGAAAGCTTAGAGCATAGGAGCTGAAATATCAGAGCCTTCTATAATGTTACCATTTTTATCTTTCTCCAAAGTACAACCAGGGTGGATTTCCATGGCAGGTGATGGCCAGGTCAATGGAGCAGGTTTATGTCATCAAGGGTTCCGATGGGGTTTTGAGGAGTTTTTATGGGATTTGATGGCATTCACTTGGCATATTTTATCATCCACATAGTTTTCCTTTCGTTCTGTCGCATTCCAACAACTTCAAAAAATTAGCATTATTATGGGACATAATTAATAATGCTCAAGGTGGCATTCCGAGGAGATTAATTGATGGAACACCTTAGTGTAATAGCTCGTTGGAACTGGAACGAGAAGATCTACAGGATGAGATGCTGAGAAATGACTTCCAGTGGCCGAAAAAGTATGGTGGGCGATTTGCCATTTTCCTTAATTAAAAATGATTTTAATTAGTCATTTATTAAGGAAAAATAATTAATTGGAGGAAATGGGCCAAAAGTGATTTAATTGAAATAAAATATAATTAAAAGTTCACTTAAGATATAGTCAATGGAGGAGCTTCTAGAATAATAATAAAATAAGATACTTCTAGAGGCTTGGAGATCTATCCATCAAATCTATAAAAGAGGAGGGGGTCATTTGGAGACATCTTGGATTTGATATTGTTTCTTGTATGAGAAGTTGAGAACCCAATTCTCTACTCCATTTGTAGCCCCAGGATGGAAACCCTTGGGTGATTCAGTGAGATTGGGCGAGTACCCATCTCCCCTTGGTGAATTCATCTAGAATTCACAAGAGAGCTCAGCAGTACAGTTCAGTTCAGTTTGGAGAGCCAACATAGCGGTGTAGCAGATTATCTTGGAGGTCAGCTTTTCATCTCAGATATTTGGGTTGTATATGCATGTAACCCCAGTTTATCTATTATAATAAAAGCTGAGAAAATTCCTGTTCATTGTGTTATTGGATTGTACTGCTTTGTTTGTTTTTTATTTTACATGGCAATCTTCTGTTAAATGAATGATAATTTAATGGTGAAATTTGGGTTGAGTTCGATTGCTGCAAATTTATGAATGAAAGTTTTATTTGAAGAAATTTTGAGTTAGAATTTGAAGAAAACCCCAAATTGTTCCATTTGGGACACTACAGTGGTATCAGAGCTGGTGTTCCTGCTAGTCTGAGGGTTTTATTGCAGATTAGTTCAAGGGTTTCAAGGTTATTTGCAGAAATTCTTCTATTTTACCAGAAGAAATTTGTACTTGCATTAATTATTCTACAAATTTTTCCTAATTTTTACTTGATGAATGTGCGACAAATTAGACCTTTTTAATTCAAGAAGGATGCGTCCATCAAATTTTTAAGATGGGGCATATATTAAAAAGGAGGCGTATCATCTAAAGGGGCTGATTATTACTAATTTGCAAAGCTGTCCATATAATTTTAAAGGCTGTGGTGTTGAATTAGGGTGGACCGAGTTATTATAATTTTTTGAAGACGCAAAATTATTCGAAAGGCCGAATTTCATCTGTGAAACAAGTCGAGGTGGTCGCATCTGCACTCTTACTGGGGCTGAGTCAACACTCGTATATTTAGTCGATTTTGTCGCGTCAAATTCCATTGTGAAATCCAATTAGATTGCTGTCAAACGTGTGATTGCAGATTGGGTGGACAAGGCGTAACTCGGGAGAGAGAGTCGATTGGTTGAGTTGCCATCAGAAAATCGGTAAAACTCTTTTAAAAGTCGAAGGCCAAGTTCTTTTAGTTTTTATGGCATGTGAAATTAGAAAGAGCCATTTCACAGGTGAAGCCGTGGAGAAGACCGTGATAATATTATGGCGCTGAGGGTAAATATCTCTTTACAGAAAGATTGAATTGCTTGACCAGTACATAGTAGGGGAGCCGAATATATCGAAGGATTGTGTTCGCTTTCCACCAAAGGACCGAACTGTTCTATCTCTTGAAGGGTCAACTAATTAAAGTCCCAAGCATTATTCTTGAAAGAGCCGAGCATGATTTGTTTGAAGAATTCTGGTGCCAAGTCATAGTTATCAAGGAGGTCGAAGGGAAACAAAGCACGAGTTCTCCCTTTATTTGTTAGAAGGGTTCTACAGTTTAGATGAGATTTTCTGAGAGAAAAAGATTCAAATCCCTTCGTCTTTGTGGCTAGACGAGCCATTGTATTTCTGGCTCAAGTTTCTTTTCTTTTTGGGACTACGAGCAAGCTATTTATTGGGCGTTGGATTGTTCTTTTACTACCTAGACGTATTAGTTTTCTTGCTGGAGTCTTTCCACCGTATAACGAGTGGAGTTGTGGAGTCGTCGTTAGAGGAAAAGGTTACCTCCGCCATTTCTTGTTGAGAAAGCTACTATGCAAAAGTTGTGTGACCACGAAGGCCACAAATCATCTATTCTGGAATAATCTTTGCTGGACGAGTGTTGGACTTGTGCCTCCTTTCCATACATATCATAAACATCTGAAGGAGAAATATATATGTATTATCTCTGCTAGAAAGTATTTGTATAGTTAATATCTCATTTCTGGAAAACGACAACTATATACAATTGTATTCCTCTTGTATGTGCTCTGGTATTTTCTCAATTTATATTTTGTCTACTAGCTGGAGCATGGAATACTAGTGTGTGGGGACTTGTAGAAGCTTGACTTTAACACCGAGGAGAAAACACTGTTGTATGTAACTACCTGGGAGGGCCAACTTGATCAACATTTAATTCATCTTTGGAAAAGGACGAATTCTTTAGGAACATAATACTATCATTTGATCAAAGGAGGCGAGTTCTTCACTGTAACTTGCTTGGGTGACTAAAATGTAATGCTGGAGAAAATCTGCCTGAACACTCTTTTGCCAGGTTTTTATGTCCACTGTGTTTTATTCAAGAAATCACTGTATATTCCTAAAAGTCTGTTATGTAATTTCTGAAGACATGTACCGGTGAGAAATGGTGGCAAGTATCAGTAAAATTAACATATACACCAAATTGTGGTTTTCAAGTCTTCTTAGGAGTTAATGTCCGCTCTCTGAATGTATATTTGAGTCAAAGATTAAAGGAAGACACCTAAAGCAGTTGCACATGAAGTGTTTGATTGAACTCTTGACTGAGACAATTAACCACTAGTCCAGTACTTTGCCATATTTCTGAGTTGTTCTAGTTAATGATTGGGATTTTACATATATGCCGCCAAATGTTGTCAGCCTCTATGTATTGATGTCAAAGCCACTGCTAAATTAAGTCATAGTCTTGATTGAGTCAAGCACTGTTGAGTTTTTGTGGTCATGGGCTGCCATTATCATTGCATGACATTGTAAATGTTGAGTTGAAGTGTCTGTTAGTCAAGTCATGTATGTGTGCATCCACTTTATGCCTCTTTGATATAGTCTTGCTAAGTCATTTTAATGAGGAGATTGATGTATTATTGTCAGAATCATGCATGAAACATTTTGATGTACCTGTCATTAGTAAGCCAAAACATGGATGAAACCTTTATAAACTCCTATAATAAACCAACAACAACAAACGACATACCCTTCTCAAAAGGGATCTATGCCATTATTCAGAGAGAACATCCAAAGGATGTGTAAAAGGGGCATGAAATAGGGCACAAAATATTTTCTCTTGGGACATATTTGAAGCACACGAGGGTCACATGTAAAGTTCTCTTCAAACTTGATGAACTAGATGACCTCATTTCCAAAGTGACCCAGTTAGAAGGGAAGGAACTAATTTGGGCTCTAAAACCAACTATGTTTGCTCTCATACAACACAAGTTCTTCGAGGAACCTTGTGAAGGGGTTAGAGTTCTAGTTGCATATTGTCTCAGTAACATCATGAGACTAACCGCCCCTATAGCTCCTTACAATGATGATGTTATGAGGAGCGTTTTCAAGCTAATAGTAGATACTTTTCAGGACTTGGACAACAGTGCAGGTTCTACCTTTGGGAAGAAGCTTGAGATTTTAGAAGTTATGGCTATCACTAGGACATATGAAATCATGTTTGATCTAGAGTGTGATGGTTTGATCCTACAGATGTTCGAATGCTTCTTCCGCATTAGGAAATATCATCCTGACACAGTCATAACACACATGCAGTCCATTTTGTCATCATGTATGAGAGGCTGTGATGCCATTTGTTGGGAGTTGTAGTCTCAATTGTTGTCTGTTTGGAGGAGAGAGCAGTTAGTCTCACTTGCCGGTTATGAGCTAGCCAAAAGGTTGGTTGAGCAGAACATTGGGTTGTTCAGGAGACAATTGACCAGGGAGGAGTTGCTTAGGTTTGGTGGATCATGCAGTAGGAATGAGTTGAGGAGAAAGGGACTCTGCTTCATCTGTAGGGGACCTTGGGGACTTGACCACTCATGCTCGAGTGACACTGAGGAGATGATAGAGGTAGAGCAGGTGGAGATTCCTTTTGACCTTTAGGGCGAGGATTCTTCTTTGGACAAGTCCATGGGTTCGTATGATGATACCTTTGAGGAGCATGAGCAGTCATGTGAAGTTGATGACAGTAGTCCACATATGCGTCCATGTGTGGTAGAGGAGTATGATGAGCAGCTGATTGTTCCCATGAGGGAAGGAGATCTGGGAGAAGATGAGTGATTGATGATTCAACATAGAGAGCACATAGATTAGCATGAGACAGATGATACACACAATGTTCAGGATGGGCCATTTTTGGAGAGTCAGCTAGTGGCTCATGTTGAGCCCATGATGGAGGATGAGCAGACATCCTTGGGGCTGTCCATTGGAGTGGAGCAGACAAATGTGCAGGCAACCTCCAGGGAGTCATTATTTGCAGACACTTGTCCTCAGGAGGTGTTGGAGATTGACAGGGTAGTCTTGCTGGAGGCTAGTAGACGACAGGAGCTGTTGGAGATTGACAGGGTAGTGTTGTTGGAGGCTAGTAGATGGTAGGAGCTGTTGGGGATGGTGCTGCATACATCTTTGGGGCGACCCACTGATGAGGTGCGAGTAGATGCACAGGCAGTTGGCAAAGCTGCAGGACTTGTACGGAGCAACCCTCTCCAAGAGTACATAGATAGGGCTTGCAACACAGTTTGGCCACTTGTACCCATTACAGGGAGAGAGGTAGGGCTTTCTCGATGGATATTGTTGGCTGACCAGGCAAGGTTGCATGAGTGGGGCACGGTGCCACATAGGGGACTTATCACCTATACAGATGCCTATGCATCCGATGCTTCCCATTGGATGGATTGGCAAGAGATCACGAGTTGGGACCCTATTTATGGAGTATCATTTTTAGTCAGGAGCACTGTATTGCAGGAGCCCTTAGAGGTGAGGGATATTACATGCTTCAGTTGGCAACATGATGTAGGTTGGCCATTCATCAGTATTTAAGCACAACATCAACATGGTGAGGTTGACCTTGGTCTCTGCCAAGGGTTGGATGGGAGAGAGGTGATGAGTTGGTATTCGCTTGATGGAGTAGTAGCTATAGCCAGAGACAGAGCATAGAGCTAAGGGACTTGGGCGATGAATGACCGTGGTGGCATTGGGATCCAGGTGGATCTACTAGTAGTAGCAGGTTGAGGTAGAGATGGGCATGGGATCCAGGTATTGGGGGATCCAGTCATGTTTGGATTGCTTGGAGGCATGATGTGGACCAGTGGTTCATATGGGATCTTTGTATCAGTTTTCTAATGCCTCTACAGTGGATAGGTGCGGATTGCTTGATGGCAAGCAATCTTGGGGAGGGAGGATTTGTAATGTCCCCATTTTTTTTTCTCCATAGTACAACTAGGGTGGATTTCCAGGGTACGTGATGACCAAGTTAGTGGAGCAAGTTTATGTCATCAAGGGTTCCGATAGGGTTTTGAGGAGTTTTTATGGGATTTCATGGCATTCGCTTGGCATATTTCATTATCCACACAATTTGCCTTTCGTTCCGTCGCATTCTGACAACTTTAAAAAATTAGCATTATTATGGGACCTAACTTAATTAATTATGCTCGAGGTGGCATTCTGGGGAGATTAATTGATGGAACACCTCAGTGTAATAGTTCGTTGGAACTGAACGAAAAGATCTACAAGATGAGATGCTAAGAAGTGACTTCCAGTGGTTGAAGAGAGTATGGTGGGCGATTTTCCATTTTCCTTAATTAAAAATGACTTTAATTAGTCGTCTAATTAAGGAAAAATAATTAATTGGAGGAAATGGACCAAAAGTGACTTAGTTGAAATAAAATAAAATTAAAAGGTCACTTGAGATAAAGTCAATGGAGGAGCTTCTAGAATAATAATAAAATAATAAAATAAGATGCTTCTAGAGCCTTGGAGATCTATCCATCAGATTTATAAAAGAGGAGGAGGGGGTCATTTGGCGACATCTTGGATTTGATATTGTTTCTTGTACGAGAGGTTGAGAACCCGGTTCTCTACTACATTGGCAGCCCCAGGATGGAAACCCTCGGGTGATTCAGTGCGATTAGGCGAGTACCCATCTCCCCTTGGTGAGTTCATCTAGAATTCACAAGAGAGCTCATCAGTATAGTTCAGTTCAATTTGGAGGGCCAACATAGTGGTGTAGAAGATTATCTTGGAGGCCAACTTTTCATCTCAGCTATTTGGGTTCTGTATGCATCTAACCCCAATTTATTTATTATAATAAAAGCTGAGAATTTTCCTGTTCATTGTGTCATTGGATTGCAGTGCTCTGTTTTTTATTTTTATTTTACATGGCAATCTTCTGTTAAATGAATGATAATTTAATGGTGAAATTTGGTTGAGTTCGATTGCTGCAAATTTATGAATGAAAGTTTTATCTGAAGAAGTTTTGAGTTAGAACTTGAAGAAAACCCCAAATTGTTCCATTTGGGACACTACACCTTCTCTCCTCGTAACATCATTTGAAATAACCTTCCGAAATCATAAAGTTTTGATGCCACCAAGCTCCTTTTCCATTGTCTCTCTTCCTGTGTATCCCGTAGGATCGGGTGTTGTGTCCAGAGGCTTAGCACTGAGGGGTTGTGGTATCAGAGTCTTTCTCTATCAGACTTGTTTTAAAATAAACGTTATGAAATTGTAACCTTCCGATGCTTCCCAACTTCTATTCTTTGGCCCCTTTATATTTTTCCTCCATGGGACCGAGTGCGGTAATGATAAGCGTGGTGCTTGGGTGCTTAAGGTTTTGGGCTCACGTGCAAGGCCTATCTTCCTTTATAATTCGTGCTTCACCCTCAGTCCTTTTGAATTTTTGCAACCAAGTGCCACCACATATCAAAGCCCCCTTTTCCATCAGAACTTTTTCAAATTAGCGTTTACCAAAATATACGATATTTCACACTTCCGATGAGCTCATAGCTCTTGGAGATCGGCCCCAACTTTGCGCCTTTGGTTCTCTGGATCTTTCGTGACTGACTGCCACATAACTTCGGAGCTCCTTCCATTAGAGTTTCTTCCAATAAAAGTTCTGATGGCCTTCCCCTCCGAAATGCTTTGTAACGCTTGGGTGCTTGTCCTCGGTTCGAGCCATTGGTTTCTTCAGATTTCCATGACAAGGTGTTAGTAGTTTTGGAGCCCCTTTCACCATCGAAAGTTTTCAAATCGCAATTAACCTTGGAGTTACGATGACTCCCTCTTTCGATAAGCTCATCTTGGCACTTAGGTGCTCGGCCCCTAGCTCTGCGCCCTTGGTCCCTTTGAGTCTTTGTGACCAAGTGCCATCGGATTTCGGAGCTCTTTCCATCAGAAGATTTTCAAATTCAAATTAAAATAGAGTTACGATGGCCTGTTCCTTCAAAATGCAGATCTCTGAAGTGACATCATGCTTGCATCATCACCTCCACGTGGTGGCTCCAGATCGGTGATACGTTTCACCTAGATTTGTCCCCTTAGGCCCTCAAAAATGATGAAACTGACTGCCACATGTCCTTGATACTGCCATGTCAAGTTGACGTCATCTGCCTCGTCAGCTTCTCGGGGCCAATTATTTGCTGCCATGTGTCCTATCTTGAGGAGAGAGAAAGGGTTTATGGGGTCCTCGGTTTTGCGACGATTTCCTTTTCATTTCAATTTTCTTCGGAACCTTGGTGTTTTATAAAGAATTCATTTGATAAGAGGTTTTGTAATATTCCTTTTCAGAGATATCCCTTAAACACAAGCAAACTCCAACTAGAGATGGACTGGGAGGGTGTTTACCAGATATGTCGCCTCTGAAAAGAGGACGAGATCTGGAGGCTACCTGGCCCTTTCCAGACTCTGTCTAAGAGTATAGGAGAAAATCACACTAGTGGTATAGTAGCTGGGAAGCTCAAAGAGATAAAAATAACAGTAGTGCAACATACAATAATGTATACATGGAATATAAGCAGATACTCAAGAAATGCAGAGAGAAATGCTAAGCCATTTTATTACACTGAGTAATGAACATAGTACAAGAGGTGATCAGAAAGATAGCACCTCGACTTGCACAAGGTAAGTGAAGAAATACGCTCAGAATGGTAAGAAAATGGCCTCTCTTTGAACTGCATCTAAGCTGTCGGAGAACTGCTGTGCTGCTGCTACTACTAGAATCCAGTGAGGATTCGGGGTTGTTCCCCTCCTTTGAAAATGCTGAAACTCTGGAATCAACCTCTGCTCAATAAACCCAGAAAAGCCCAGAAAGCTTTTCTAAAATAGCTGACCCCTGAAAATCACCCCCTTGAGGATCTACGCTATTCCTCGAGGCTCTGTGCTGCCATTGAAGAGAATCCTCCAAAACTCTACCCGAGACTGCCAAAATCCTCCAATATGCAAGGGCCGATCCCTTGCTCAATCTCCAAGCTCAAATCCTCCACATAAACCCAATCCGGAGTTCCTACCAAAAGAGACTGCGTCCTCCTCTCTCAAGACTGCGCAGTCATCAAAATGCTCAGTTCCTTCTCAACTGCAAAGATCGATCCTCTTGCAAAAGATTGATGAAACTACCTTGCCTGAGCAGGCACTCGAAGTCCCCTGGGGCTAAGGGTGAGATCTCCGAACGGAGACACTTGATGCACTAAACAGTGCTGCAGAGAGTCTAAAGAGCCAGCGTGCTCTAAGTCGAAGTGACTAGCTCAAATGCAACATAATCGAATGCCAAAATGAGGAGGCTCCTCTCTCCTTTATAGCGTTGGCCTCTCTCAAAACCCTAAGGCCCACCTCCTCC